>JBBPBX010011107.1:0-56603 GCA_038048925.1 Garcialebias charrua | reverse complement strand
AAATGTCCTCATATTTTATGTCAAAGTAATTGTCCCATAAAAAATTAACTACAGTCTCCTCCAGAGTCTCTAGTTCTTCCTGTGGTGCATCCTCAGTTGGGCCAGTGTTAGTGAGAGCATGTTTAAATGTCCGACACTTACTAACATCAAGTCCTGTGATCACCACGTTGTTCTTTTTTGTGTATTTTTCCATGTCTTCTATTTTTTCTTCCAGTTCAGCTATTTTATTGTCTTTGCTGGTTATCAGATCTTTCAGTTGTCTTATTTCATCAACCAGATTGGCCTGTGAATCAATTTTTTTTGATAATTTTGATAGTTTTTCATTTATACTGTTTAGTGATTTTTTAAAGTCTTCCATTTCTGCTGAGTTGTTTTCCGCCGACTCTGGTGACTTTTGACCACCTTTTTTTGACTCAGGTGATTTTTGTCCACCTCTTTTCGGCATTACTTACAGAGTTTGTAGTCTAGTGGTAGCAGGTCTCTGGTTGATGGTTTGTTTACTGAACCACGTGGCTCTTCCACGAGGCTCACAGGCCTAATGATGGTGGTTGTGGCCCAGTGCCCAGATCAGCAGTTAGTTCAGAACTCACGGTCTCAGCAGAACTCACGGTCTCAGCAGCCCGCAGCAGTCCCCTGGCTCGCCCACGGCGCACGGCTCAGATCGAAGCCTCATGTGATGTCCACTGTTCACGGCGCTTGGATCAGCTCGAAGCCCCAGGTGGCGTCCACGGCTCACGGCTCTCGGATCAGCTCGAAGCCCCAGTTGGCGTCCACGGTTCACGGCTCTCGGATCAGCTCGAAGCCCCAGTTGGCGTCCACGGTTCACGGCGCTCGGATCAGCTCGAAGCCCCAGGTGGTGTCCACGGCTCACGGCGCTCGGATTAGCTCGAGGCCCCAGGTGGCGTCCACGGTTCACGGCGCTCGGATCAGTTTGAAGCCCCAGGTGGCGTCCACGGTTCACGGCCCACTCGTGGCTCTCGGATCAGTTTGAAGCCCCAGGTGGCGTCCACGGTTCACGGCCCACTCGTGGCTCTCGGATCAGCTCGAAGCCCCTTGTTGCGTTCACGGCTCACGGCCCCCTCGTTGCGCTCGGCAGCACATGGCTAGCGTTAGCTTGTAGTCTGAAGCCACCACTCCCAGCTTTGTTGTTTTCTTTCGCTGAAGTCAACACTAAATCCAACAAAGTTCAGTCAGGTCATCTGGACGGGTTCTTTTTTTGTTGTTGAGGCGTTTCGTCTTTTATCCAAAGGACTTCATCAGTCTGAGCCACAACAAAACTCAGTCCCACAAGCAGCACACTCACATAGTGGACCAACCAGTTTGCTGGTGATGATTGTTTCTGGGGCCCGCCCTCTCCCCCGTCGACTCCTCTGCGGCAGCCCCAAAGTTCAGGCTCCAGGTAAAAAATCCAACAGAATTCCGTCAGGTCATCTGGACAGTTTGATTTTTTTGACGAGACGTTTTATCCAAAGGACTTGTTTGAACCACTTTGGCTATGGCTGCCTCAGAGGAGTTGACAGTGGAGAAGGCGGGCCCCAGAAACCATCTTATCACCAGCAAACTGGTTGGTCCACTATGTGAGTGTGCTGCTTGTGGGACTGAGTTTGTTGTGGCTCCTCTGACTGATGAAGTCCTTTGAATGAAACTTCTTAACAAAAAAAAAGAAATTGTTCAGCGGACCTGACAGAACTTTATTGGATTCTTTTACATGGATTATTGAGCATGAACTTTGATCTATACTAAATGACTTTGTCGCCTTGATTTTTAGTATTTTGGTAGTATTTTCAGCATGTTTTTTTAGTATTTTGGTAGTATTTTTAGTATGTTTTAGTATTTTGGTAGTATTTTCAGTATGTTTTTTAGTATTTTGGTAGTATTTTTAATAAGTTTTTTAGTATTTTGGTAGTATTTTTAGTAAGTTTTAGAAATTTGGTAGTAGTTTTAGTAGTATTTTCAGTATGTTTTTTAGTATTTTGGTAGTATTTTTTAGTAGTTTGGTAGTATTTTCAGTATGTTTTTTGTATTTTGGTAGTATTTTTAGTATGTTTTAGTATTTTGGTAGTATTTTCAGTATGTTTTAGTATTTTGGTAGTATTTTTAGTACGTTTTAGTATTTTGGTAGTATTTTTAGTATGTTTTTAATATTTTTGCAGCAGGCTGATATTTCTTTAAAATTTCAATTTTCTTTTAAATCTCTTCTAAAAACCCATCTTTTCTCCCTGGCCTTTGACACCATCTGAGATGTTGACTTTTAATCATTTTAATTGCTTGTATTATCCAATTGTATGATTGCTCGTATTATCCAATTGTATGATTGCTCAACTTTTATTATGCGACTTTTAATCATTTTAATCATTTTTATTACCTGACTGTATGATTGTTTTGTTGTGTGTACAGCACTATGGTCCTGTGGGTGTTTAAAGTGCTCTATAAATAAAGCTGGTATGGTATATTTCTTTTTCTTTTTGCCAGTCGAGATGGTTCTTCTCATCCTGAGCATTTCATTACATTGTCGACCTTGTGTTGATTTTGCATATGACAAATAAACCTAACCTGAACCTGACGTATTAATCAGTTCTTAAAAAAAATAGAGGAACTAGAACATTTTACATTTAAATCGTCATCTTGGGGGACCAGATTTGGCCTGCGGCTCTTGTGTTTGACATGTGATGCATGATGGGAGCACTTGCATTAGAAAAATACAAAAAGTCATTTGCAAAACATCTGTATTTTTTTAAACAGAAATCAGTAAAAATCACAGACAAAACCGAGATGTAGTACAAAACCCGGGAGTGCATTTACAGTCCGTGTCAGATTATTTAATGCCATATTTACACATTTAACACACTTTGTGCAAACCCACATTAAATAAGCCACTAAATGAAGGCACTAAACCTTCACCATCATGTAAAAAGTGTTTTTTGATTGGAGCATTCGTACGCCGCCCTCTGTAAAACGTACCAGCAGGATTTCTCAGAATAACAATAAATAATGATTTTACTCTAAAGGGAGGAAAGTAGAAATACTGACGAGAGAATTACGATAAATATCTGAGTCAATTAAACATCGTATTTCAAAGAAAATATACAAATTGCACCTTTAAAAAAATTGAAATGTATTGTTTTATGTTGAAAAGCAGAGAATTGAAAACTATTCAAACTAAAAGAAAAAGTGCATGTTTGTGTATCAGTGTCCTGAACATTATTCAACCCAGAAGGAAGCTGATTATTACTATGAACATTTTTAATTTAAAAAGCATGTTTTGCATGATTCGCAGCCGTCGACTCCTAACGGAGAAGTCTTCAGACAGAAAAGCGCCGTAGCCAATTTGCAGCACGAGGAAATGGAAGTAAAACCCCGTCAATAGATTGCACTCTCATTACGTGGATGAAGCCATCGTTGGCACATGGCAGCCCAGCTCAGCAGAAAACGGTAGAAACGTTGGTCACAGTCCAGGAAAACGTCTGGAGCTGCAACAAATCACGTTCCTGCACTGAACAGTTGGTGTTGCATGATGGGAATCATAAAAATAAAGCGTTTCATTTCATCCGTTTAACCTATGCAATAAATTGTACATGTTGATCTTCTGTTCCGTCCTGTTTGTGGGAAGAGGACGGGTGAGTGGGAGGAGACGCAGAACGGTAAAAAGGAGTGGAAACCTTCGTGACGATCTCTTTCTTGCACGATGCTTTGCAGACTAAGTGTTTTGGCCAAGTCGAACCTCTGACACATGTTGGAAGGCACGTGATCGTGTGACGCTGGAGGTGCACGCTCCGCTGTGAGGCTGGAGTGCACTCCATCTTTAAACCGTGTGGCGCTGGCTCAGTTCTGGACTCTACATGAGGCCACAGCACGGCTCCTTGTTGCTCTGCTCCTCCTCTGGGGCCCGAAGTTTCAGTAACGGAGGATCTCCGCTGGCCGGGGTGAAGTACACCTGGCTGGGGGAGGCCTCCTGCCTGGCCGGGGTGAAGTACACCTGGCTGGGGGAGACCTCCTGCTCTGCTGCGGGGGCCGCTTGGGTTTCTGACGGAGTCTGAGGAGTTGTTGCAGGAGGTTCCTCCTCCTCTATAGGAGAGGGAAGAGGAGGAGGAGGTGCTGGGTACTTATTGAGCTTAGCGGCCGCCCGCTGGCGCTTCAGGTCGGCCAGCGTGTGGTGCGATTTCTCCCGAGTCATGCCGTCTGCAGCGTCGCCCTCCGAGGACGCAGGGCTGAGCTGGTAGGAGGCGCTGCTGCCTCCACCCGTCCACAGCTCTCCAGGGACAGAAGAAGACAGAGAGACAGAAGTCTCCCCGTTTTCTACACTGGACGCGATCCTCCTGTCGTCCACCTCCAGCTCCTCCACGTGTGCGGCTGCTGCGCCGCCGGCGACCTGGAACAGAACGGACGGGTCGATCAGAGCCGCTCTTCACGTGACGAAAGCAGAAAACAAGAAAAACTGCATTTTTCTGATGAAATCACGAGAGCTGAAGGACGGCTGAGATTTACTGGAGAAGCTGAAACTGAGCCGTTGAGGCTAAAAGAAGCAAAACACCAGCTAAAAGCTCAAAGGGGCAAAACGCTAACTAAAAGTAGAAAAATGTGGCTAAAAAAAAAAGCAAAACAGTGGATGGAAGCTAAAATGAGACACAAGGCTAGCTTAAAGCCAAACGTTGCAAAACACTAGCTGAAAGCAGCAAAAGTAGCTAAATGCATGCAAAAAGTAAAAGGAGGCTAAGAGCAGCAAAACAGTAGCTTGAATTCAGAAAAGTGGTTCTCAAACAGGGGTTCCCGGTGCTTGGGGATCCGCAAAAAAACAACCCCCGTATATAAAAATATATATACTGTATATACCGGTATATATATATATATATATATATAGCCTATATTTTTTTTACAAGCACGGAAACGTTGAACAACTCGTTAAAATACAAAATGCAGAAATCACATCTAATTTATTCAAAATTTCCTGGGGACCCCAATACACACACCTGCTAATTTATGTGCATTATATAAATGGGTGAAGTTTTTAAAGTGGTTTTTGATTCTGCTCATTTTCTCAAAACTGTAATATCTGGAAGTTAAAATAAATAAATAAATTGCTAATTGTGTCTTGAATGAAAAATACTCCATATTTAAAGGGGACTACATATTCAAAATTCACTTTTTAATGTTTTTTTTACTCAACTTTGGGTATGTACTTCATAAAAAAACAGTCCTAGGGCCAAAAAAATGCACCAAGTGGTTTATTTACTCCAAGTATATTTATTTATCTTTGATAGAAACGTTTCATTTTCAAATCCTGCGGTTTGTGACGTCACAAACCGCAGCCACAACCCACCTCAAACCTGAGTCCAGCCCCTCACCTAGCAACCCCTGGTGCGGCTCAACCCACTTCAGTATAAAAGACGTGACGGTTGTTTTTCCTGATTTCATCTCATCTTTTGTTTAAATGTTCTTAATTTCATGTGTACAGCACTTTGTTGCAGCTGTGGTTGTTTTAAATGGCTTTATAAATAAAGTATAATTGTTATTTTTACGTTTTAGTTCAATTTTTAGCGTATTAGCGATCGCTCCCAACGAGCAGCCGGCAGACGGAAAACGAGCAGACCGCCGGCGAAGAGACCATCTGCGGCTGGGAGCTGGCTGGCTGGTCAGAGGTTGCCTCATACGGATAAATTAACTGGAAACACTCAGTGAACTTTGTGTATGTCTGGACTGAAGCAGAGATCGCTCCCAAAAGCGCCGCATGCAACGAGCGGACATAAAAGGGCGGAGGAGGAACGAGCTATTTTTAGCCTCTGATTCGGGCTAAAAGGAGCAGCTCATGGCGGCGCACGCAGACGGCTTTCGGTAAGTTATCTTAAGCTAGCACTAACAGTAAGTCAAATGAGTAATAAAAAAAGAGCTAATTTTAAAACAACAACAGATTAGAGATACTGGCTGTTACAGAGGGCGGAGTAAATGTAAACAGATTTTTTGAAGGGCCTGGCCATGAGAGCTCATTATCATAAACCAGTCGTTCAAAATGAAAGTTAAAAATGGCAGAATTAAAAAGGGTATAATCGATTATCTAAGAATTATTTTGTGTATTAAATTGAATGAACATTGTCTGGATAGCCCACAGACATACCATAAAAATTTTAAAAGCCTATCTGTGGTACCCTTTAAAGATATAAAAATTTGTATCAATACTATTAAAGCCTAAAAAAAGCTAAATCTGGTCCTCTGGACATTCAAAAAAACAAGGCAAAAAGGTTTTGTTTTTTTGAATGTCCAGAGGACCAGATTTAGATTTTTTTAGATTTTTCTACCTGGATTATTGAGCATGCATCAGGGAATACTATTAAAGTACACATCTTAAGTACTTATGTTACACAAATATTTTCTTTGTGTTAAAGAGACAAACTGAAGAAAATTATTTAATAAACATGAGGGTTATGACTGGGAGCCCCTGAAGACAAAAAGTTTGACAACCCCTGGTAGTTACATTTATTTTAATTTTTTGTTTTCTTTATATTTACACAATGAATGTTTTGTGTTCAAAGATGTGTCTACATGGACGGTTGATTGAAACTTGTTGCTGGTGGTGTAATACATTCACTTTTGGAAAAAGGGGTAGACTATATAACATTTTTTACTTCAAACAACTCCTGTTCATTCAGAACTTTTGTTTATGTCAACATGTGACGTGTTTATTTTGGACTGTAAATGAACAAAAAAAAATACATTAAAAAATCAAAATTAAATTAAAAAAAGTAGGTGCACATGGTTAACTAAAAGCCAAAGAAGAAGAATGTTAGCAAAAAGCTAAATCTAGCAACATGCCAAGCTAAAAATAGAAAAAAGCAGAAAGATAGCTAAAAGCTAGCCTGGTTGGAACCAGACCCATGTCCTTCACTTCGCTTTGGACTAGGGTCTGGCATCTCTCCCATAGACAAACGATTTCTCCGTTAGATTTTTGAATGGACCAATCAGAGAACAGAAGGTGGAGTTTTGTTAGTTTGGCCTGGCGAGGTCCAGGCTATTCAGATAAATTGCTCAGAAACCACTCGGTGGATATTTTTTCTGCCACCAGTGTGTAATTATATGTCTTTAATTTACTGACTGTTGGCCTAGATGAAACATTTGGGATAAAATTCGATTTTTTATCATTTATTTTCGTAGCGCACCCGAGGCTGTTTGGAAAATATCAAACCGAAACTATTTAAATCCAGCAGATTTTGACCATTTCGTGAATTGATTTAAGAACTGTTAAGCTCAGGAACACTTCTTTTTTTTTTTTTTTAAACATATATTTATTGATTTTAACAAGAGAAACAGAATCATACCAATATTCAATTACCAATACTTAAATATAAACCCATAAAAGACAAAAATCAACAAGACATACACACAGGGGGAGAAAAATTAAAAATAAAATAAAAATAAAATAAAATCCCGCAGCACACCCTCAAAAGACCAACCAACATATATATCAGTTCAACATATGACCTTATAACAAGTCCTTTTTCCAGCCATCGAGTTGGATATCATTTTGGCCCAGCCAGTTGTAAAAAACAGTCCAGATATTCCAAAATTTATCAAGCTTGTTCTTATTAAAATAGCTGATTTTCTCAAGTGCAAAGTAAAAAGTCATTTGCGTAGTCCATTGTGAGATTCCACATAATGAGTCTTTCTTCCATGAGGACGCAATGCAGCGTTTAGCTTCCAAAAAGGAGACATTAAGTAGGGATCTCAAGTTGTTTGAGATAACAAAGTCATCAGGATAAATATTCAAGATGCACATTTTAGGATTTACAGGAACCTTTTTACCAATCATCTGACTAATCACAAACAATACCTCCTTCCAAAAATCTAACACTTGAGGACATGCCCACATACAATGAAATAAAGATCCTTTTTGCAAACTACATTTAATGCAAGTGTCAGGAATATTAGGGTTAAAGTGATGCAATTTAACTGGAGTGATGTATTGTCTAGACAGCCATTTGTATTGTAGTAATTTGGAGTTTATGTTGGCGGATTGTTTATGAGTCGAGGTACAGGCTTCAGACCACTCCTCACTCGACACACTCTCACCCAAATCTGTTTCCCATGCCTTTAAAATGTTGACCGAAGATTCTTTAGATTTGTCAACAAACAGGGAATAGAGACGAGACACCTGCCCTCCTTCATCTAGATACTTTATGATAATATCCTCTAATGAGGACAAAGAGGGTATTTCAAGATTATTTTGTTGCTTGGATAAAATAAAACTCCGGATTTGAAGATATTTATAGAAATGTTTTGTAGGAATATCATATTTGTTTTTAAGTTCTTCGAATGACATAAATACTTTCCCCGAGAAAAGATCAGAAATCTTAGCTACCCCCTTTACAGACCAGAGCTTGAATCCTGGATCTGCTCTTCCTGGACCAAAATCCCTGTTGCCAAAAATGGGTGAGAACTGGGATAGATATTGCCTTTCTCCCAAATGATCAAGTACTTTTTGCCAAATAAGTATCGTATTTTTCAGAAAAGGGTTTTTTGTTTGTTTGATAAGCTTTTTCCTGTCTGATGAATACAAGTATAAGTTTATAGGGATAGAGATCAGCTGTGACTCAATTGTAACCCACGCTGGGGGATGGCTAGTAATAAAGTAAAACATAGCTGCCCTAATCTGAGCTGCCCAGAAATACCATAATAAATTTGGCAATTGCAAACCTCCTCTGTCATATGGCAAATATAATAGAGACAATCTCAATCTCGGACGCTTACTACTCCAGATGAAATTGGAGAAAGTTTTATTTATCTCCTTAAAGAAGGAGGGAGGTGGAGAGAGTGGAATCGATTCGAAAAAATATAAAAATTTTGGCAATATTGTCATTTTTATAATATTAACACGACCAATTAAGGAAATGGGCAGTTTGGACCATCTTTCTATTGAATGCATAACTGATTCTATAAGGGGGTTATAATTAGTTGGAATAATATCGTTTATTGTAGGAGTAACTTTAACACCTAAATAGGTAAATCCTTGTTTTGACGCTTCATATGGAGTAGAAACTGGGGGATTGAGACGTTCTTTTTCTGATAAGTACATTATTTCAGATTTAGTGTTATTTATCTTATACCCTGAAAAAAACCCAAAGGACTTAATTAACTCATTTATTGTGGGCATGGTGTTCCCCAACTTAGAACAAAACAATATTATATCATCTGCATACAGGGCTATACGATGTTCCAAGTTCCCTATTCGTATACCAGTTATTTTATCATGTTTGCGAATTGCCATAGCTAAAGGCTCGATGGCCAGCGTGAACAACAAAGGAGAAAGGGGGCAGCCTTGCCTTGTCCCTCGTTTCAATTTAAAGGAAGATGAAGTCAGACCATTGGTTAAAATTTCCGCTTGTGGGTTCGAATATATTAATTTTACCCAACTAAGAAATTTCCCTTTTATACCAAACCGTTCCATAACAGCAAACATGTATTGCCATTCTATCCTGTCAAAGGCCTTCTCTGCGTCCAGTGACAGGATAGCATTGTCTGGGACTTCATATTTCTCAAAAATTACATTAAACACCCTTCTGATGTTATGAAACCCCTGTCTACCCTGCACAAAACCATTTTGATCAGGGTGGACCATCATGGGTAGAAGTGACTCTAACTTCTTGGCTAAGACTTTACATAAAATTTTAACATCATTATTAATCAGAGAAATTGGCCTGTATGAGCCACACTGAGTTGCAGGTTTACCTGGCTTCAAAAGTAGGGAAATTATAGCTGTATTAAGTAAAGGAGGTAGAGACCCTTTCTCAAAGGCTTCTTTATACATGTCAAGCATGGGAGGTATCAGTTTAGATTGAAAAATTTTGTATATTTCAATTGGAATTTCATCCGGCCCCGGGCTCTTCCCACCTTTCATGCTTGTTATAGCCTCAGACAATAATTGTGTATCGAGCTCAAAATCAAGTGATTTTAAGGATTCGTTATCTACGGGAGTAAATTCTAATGAATCTAAGAAAGCATTTTGTGCCTGGGGAGCTAGGTCTGAGTAGTCTGAGCTATATAGTTTGTAGTAAAAATTTGAAAATGTGTTGTTTATTATTTTTGGGTCAGATGATAACTCCCCCTCAACTGTTTGAATTGAGTTTATTGCTTTATCTGATTGTTCCTGTTTAATACGCCAAGCCAACAATTTACTGGCCTTTTCACCTTGTTCAAAATACGACTGTTTCAATTTCATTAAACTTTGAATTGCTTTATTTGTAGATAGCATGTTATATTTAGCCCTTAACCTAAGAAGTTCTGTATTTAATTGGGTTGAAGGATTATGAAATAGTTGTATTTCAATGCTTTTAATAGATTTTTCAAGTTGTTCCAATTCTTGTTTATTGATTTTATGCTTAAAGCTGGTAAAACTAATCATTTGGCCTCTTAAATATGCCTTAAAGGCCTCCCATCTCACAGATGCTGAGGTTTGGTGAGTGTTCAATTCAAAATACATATCTATTTTTGTTCCAATAAAATTTATGAAATCTGGGTCCCTAAGCCAAATAGATTGTAGACGCCACTTTGGTGAAAAGGAAAGATTAGGAACCTTAAGGTGGAATGAGATCGGAGCATGATCAGATATTACTATACTATCATACCAACTGGTTGTAATATGTGAGACCAAGTCAGCTGAGACTAGAAAGTAATCGATTCTTGAAAATGTTTGACAAGTACTAGAATAGCATGAGAAAGACGACTGATTAGGATGCATATTTCTCCATAAATCAACCAAATTGAGATCTTTCATATAATTAAGTAACTCTTTCCTTGTTTGAGCATGAGAGGTGTCTTTGCCTGTAGATCTATCTAGCGTTGGTATGAGCGTACAGTTGAAATCACCTCCAATAATGTACCCTCCAGGTAGCAATGCTACGGATAGAAACAGGTGTCTAAAGAAAGCAGGATTATCATCATTAGTCCCGTAAACATTAACCAAATTTAGTTTCTCCGATAAAATCACACATTGTACGACTAGATATCTGCCAAATCTATCCTCATTTACTTTGATGAGTTGGAATGGCACAGAACTGTGGACTAATGTAATTACGCCTCTTGAATGTGAGCTAAAGGAAGTAGAGAAAACCCTACCGTGCCATCTTCTCCTCACTCTAATAACATCATCAGGAGTTAAATGAGTCTCCTGTAGGAAAACTATCTTAGCCTTTAATTCTTGAATCCTTTTCATCACCTGTTTCAGTTTAACAAGTTTATTCAGACCTCTCACATTCCAAGAGGTAAACTGAAGGTCAGAGGCCATCAAATGATGAACAAAAAGATTACAGTTACGTTATGTGCATTCAAGAGTAAGCTGCAGAGGGATAACGTGACAAATAAAAACAAAAAAGAGTAAACACAACAAACAACAATTAAACAATAAAGCGTAAATCCCCAAACGAAGTACGCCCACCCACCCCACTGAAAACACTTCCCAAGGAGCCGCCAAAGCTCGGCCATGAAGCCCTGCTGGGCCACCCCGGCACTCAAGATGGCGAGGACCAGCGTCTAGACCACCCCCATCAAACCGCAGCCCCCAGAGGAACAGTAGATATAAATAACAACCAATAAACTATAGTAAAAATAAACTCAAACTTGCATGTGCAGTATTAACCTTGGTTAATTCAACCGTGTTGTATATATTAACCATGTATACGTACACATGTACACACAGAATGCAGACACCTTAATAATAACCTGTACAGTATAAACCATCAAGCCAAAGAACTGAAAATATATGTTTTAACGATACGCTTAGCAATATGTGATCTTATTTGCATACATTGTAAGAAATAATTAGTCAATATCACATATTTTGTTTGCTGCTCCACAACAAAGCAGCTACAAAATCAAAAGAGATACTCCACAGGTCAGTTTGTCTCTATCGCACCTCAACCTAGTCCGTGACCAGATCTCGCTCCTTCTTAAGCTGCTCAACGAAGGACTCAGCTTCTGCTGCTTTATCAAAGGAGTATCGTTTCTTCTTGTAGGTCACCAAAAGCATGGCCGGATGAACAACACCGTAGCGCAGCTCCGGTACCTCCTTGGAAATAGAAGCTAGATCTTTCTTTACTTGGTCGAATAACTTGCGCTTTTTCATAAGCTCGGCAGAGACGTCTGGGAAGAACATCACTCTTTTATTCTCCAAGTATATCTCTCCCTTCGCCCTGGCAGCCTTCATGATCCTGACTTTGTCAGCATAGTTCAGAAGCTTAATGACCACCGCTCTGGACCGTGACCCCGCAGCGTCAGCCTTCCCGATTCTGTGTGCCCTCTCTATGATCAGCGGGACTGGAAATGTTTCTGCACCAAACTTTTCAGGCAGCCACTTCTCCAAAAAAGCACACATGTCAGAGCCTTCAGCCCCTTCAGGGAGACCAATAAGACGAAGATTGGAGCGGCGACTGTGATTTTCCAAATCGTCTATTTTTAGTTGAAGAGCATCAATAGCAGTTTTCATAGCAGTGTTGTCGGCTTGCAGGGAAACAACAATATCCTCGTTAGTGCTAATTCTATCCTCAGCTTGCGCAACACGTGCAGCAACAGTTTTTATATCCGATTGCACCTCCTGGATAGCAGTTAGCAAGCTATCAAACCTCTTCACAAAGTCATCTTTCATCGAGTTAATAGCTGCTACGAGGTCGGTGGTACCTGTTTCCATGGCCGCCAGTCCATCATCATCTGTGACTGTGGATTTGTTGTTAACGGGAGATTTATCCGAAGCGCCTCCACCAGCTGGAGGAGAAGCCGCACCGTCGCTGTAGGCCGTGCTAACGCTAGCTAGCCTGCTGCTCCCGGACTGTTGCACTGGGCTCAACATAGACGTTATCAAACCCTTTTTAGAAGTCGTTTTTGCAGTCTTCGGTGCCATCTGGTCAGCGATAACTAGTCCCGTTGACTGAAGAGACGCGAAGCAAGTTAGTATAGGTTGTTAAGTTAGTTTTTTAGAAAGAAAGCTGGAGAGGGCTTCAACGCACGTCCACTCAGCACCGCGTCATAACCGGAAGTTTTCCTCAGGAACACTTCTGATATAACGTCAGCTATAAAATATATTTTTTATCAGCAGAGAAATAATAGTTTTTTACCTTGTTTTGATGAAAATTCCTTCGTGGCGGCAGCCATTTTGAATGACGACGTCAGTTGACGTCGTTCAAAACTCCGCCTTCTGCTCTCTGATTGCTCAGGAACACTTCTGATATAACGTCAGCTATAAAATATATTTTTTATCAGCAGAGAAATAATAGTTTTTTACCTTGTTTTAATGAAAATTCCTTCGTGGCGGCAGCCATTTTGAATGACGACGTCAGTCGACGTCGTTCAAAACTCCGCCTTCTGTTCTCTGATTGGTCCGGTCAAAACCTACCGGAGAAATCGTTGTCTATGGGACAAGTCCCAGACTGTGCAGTGAAGGGAAATGAGAATTGAGCGGAGCTGTGCAGGAAGGCGAGGGCCAGGCTAGCTAAAAGCAGCAAACGGCTAAAAACTAAAAAGATCTCTATTCACTATTGATGAATAAAGGGGAATATTAGTAAAAATATAAAAGTTATAAGAATAATAAGTAAACAGCTCCCATCTAAATGAGAAACTTTTTTTTTTCATTCGACCTTTATTTTGACAGGTTAATCCCATTGAGCCTCGGGGGCTCGTTTACAAGAGAGACCTGATAAATGATAATAAATATATAATAATCTATTTATATAATGTATAATGATTAGAGCTGTCAAAAGATTAAAATTTTTAATCTGATTAATCACACTCTGGGGGCTGTGATTAATCAGATTAATCACAATGCTTACTTTGTGTGCTTGAAATGTAAATATGACGGTTTTCAATAATATGTTGAAGAAAACGTTTTATTGTCTCAAACCAGTTTTCCATACTCTGAAAGGTTTAAAGAAGCAATTTTGTTTCAAACAATGTTAAATGTCTCATTGTCATGTATGTGATGAAAACATGTAAACAATAGAGTAAGCCCACAATATCAGTAACTTTTAGACCAAAATATACCGGTATATACATATATAGAAATACTTTTTTTTCTGCATTTCAAATGAATGTAAAGTCCACTTGTGTAACATGATCAGCGGCCACACACACACACACACACACACACACACACACACACACACACACACACACACATTATGGAGCGCCCGGCCGAATACGGGTCGGCTGAGCTTCAGGTTCAGGTTAGAAATGACAGCTCTACCGGCGCAGGGTAGAGTCTTTTATAGGTCAAAATAGGTAATGTGATTAATCTGCATTATGTAATATTAATACATTAATCTGTTTACAATAATCTCATGAGTTAAAGCATTAACTTTAACAGCCTTAATAATAATAATAAATAACCTGATAAATAAATAAATATTTTGATGTATAAATGTCTAAAATAGCACAAAGCCTACAGAATTAATTGTGATGATCATGAAAAAGCAAACACGGCGTGTGAGGAACGTGTAAATCACCCTTGCGGCGTGCTGGTGCAGCTCGTTGTCCGTTTGCCGGTCTTCATCGTCGTCCGCTGGTTCGGGCTGTCGGCCGCGCTCCTGCCACACTATCGCCTCTTTCTGGTGCTCCCGCCGGTACAGACTGGACCGCTCGTTGACGCTGACACGACGCACCACCTTACTGTGGGAGCAGATGGAGGAGACGGGGAGTTAAAAAACACATCTGTGCAAAGCGTTCACCCCTGGATGGCGTCTCACCCTCTGCTTCCAGTGCTGGACATCCCTCTCTGCAAAGTGCCTTTCTGCTTGTCCTGGCTCTTCATGATGGCGTCGTGTTTGTGCTTCAGGTCCGTTAGTTTGGCTCGGACCTCATCATCCATACAAACATCTGAGAAGGAAACCGGTTCAACAGTTACATCATAAAACTCTTTACAGACTTGTCAACAAAGAAGAGTAAAACTCGGTGGGCTCACCTAGAGGCGTCTCATCCAGGACCGACTTTGCATTCAGATTGGCTCCGTGCGCTACCAGCAGTTCCACCACTTCAATCTGTGGAACAAATAATTAAACCTCTCATAGAACAGTGAAGTTCTTGTGAGCTGCAGTACACACCTGTCCCCAGCAGGCGGCAGCGTGCAGCGGCGTCCAGCCGTCAGAGTCCTTCAGCTCCAGCTGGACCCTGCTCTCGATCAGCTGCTCTGCTACAGACATGTAGCCGTTGGCAGACGCAATGTGGAGCTGAGAGGACAGCAACGCAGAGAAGACGACCACGAGGTCTTTTACCGACCCAACAATTCATACAACGTAGTTTAAAAAACAAGTTAAACCGCTAACACGGTTAAAGGTCCACTGACATCATCTTACAAATTAGCATGACATGATAGAAGATAATAATAATAATAATAATGAATTCCATTTATAATGCACTTTTCATTAATAAAAATCTCAAAGTGCTACAAATTGTAATAAAGCAAAGATCAAAATAAAACAAGTGATAAAATCAAATAAAATCAATAATAATATCGACTAAGATCAAGATAAAATCATGTGGATGCAGATTAGGCTTGCTTAAAAAATAAATAAAATAAAACAAGTAAAATCAATAAAATCAAGTAAAATCAATAATGATATCAGCTAAGATCAAAGATAAAATCATGTGGAGGCAGAATAGGCTTGCTTAAAAAGAAAGGTCTTTATGCTGCTTTTAAAGTCAACCAGTGACTGTGGAGCTCTCAGGTCATCAGGGAGGGAGTTCCACAGGCGGGGGGCAGCCACACAGAATGCTCGGTCTCCCATGGTCCTCAATTTGGTCCGAGGAATATAAAGATATATATATTTTATCATTCAACAACCTGTATGTTCGTTTTTGCAAACAAAATGATAAAATAATGAAAATTCCTTCCAAACTGAGTCTAAAATTAAAAACAGCTTTTCTCTCTGAAAAATCAGACTACAAGCGAATGCAACATTTGTGATGTAGGAAGCAGGACCTTCAGTCTGCGTCTGCCATTAACGTATATTCATTCTCAGCCAGATCGCCTTCTTTTTTTGTTGTAAAACTTTAAAAATGCCGGTTCGGTGTGTTGCATTTGGGTGTTCTAATATCATCAGTGAACAAGTGAGCCTTTTCACTTTCCCAAAAGATGTAAGACCTTCGTCAAAAATGGAATAAATAAAGCTGCCTCCCCTCGGACTGAGCTCCCTGCTTCCTGAACAGGTAAGAGTCAAATACATACGGTGCAGATCTAAATTAGAACCTGCTGTTTCTGCTCATCTAACTTCCTGCTTCCAAAACTGAAGACAAATAGCTCAAATCTTAACTTAGATTGATAATTTTGTTGTTTTATTTCTTGTTCGCCATGAATATTTATATGGGGCGTTCTAAAGACGTTCTCCTTCCTACGTCACAAATGTTGCATTCGCTTGTAGTCGGAATTTTCAGAGAGAAAAGCGGTTTTTAATTTTAGACTCAGTTTGGAAGGAATTTTCATTAATTTATCATTTTGTTTGCAAAAACGAACATAGTGGAATGATACAAGATATATATCTTCTATCATTTCATGCAAATTTGTAAGATGATGTCAGTGGACCTTTAAGTTTTTGAGTGCAATTATTGAGGATAGGTTGTCTTGGAAACAACACATACATTTTGTAAAAACTAAAATATCTAGATCTATTGCAGTGCTGTATAGCGTTAGAGATCTATTAAATGATAAAGCACTGTATTTGTTGTACAATACAATAATAATCCCGCATTTAATTTACTGTGTTGAGGTTTGGGGTACAGCGTGCAAAACTGTAACCAAGCCTATTTTTATTTTACAGAAAAGAGCTATAAGGATTATCACTAGAAAATATTATTACCATCCATCAAATGTTTTGTTTTGCAAATTGAAATTACTGAAATTTTATGATTTGGTTGACTATAATATTCTTTTAATATTGTACAAAGCTCAGAACTTCACATTACCCTCAAATATCCAAAGTTTTTTTGTTTTTTTGTCAAAAGAAAAAGTACTTACAATCTTAAGAGTACAGATATTTTTGTTATGCCACAGTGTAGAACTAGTTTAAAGAGTAGGTCTACTTTAATTTATGGAATACTGTAGGTCTATGGAATGGTTTAGAAAATGATATTAAAGTTACAAAATCAATGTCTTTGTTTAAAAAAAAATGAATAAAATTAGGTTTCTGGGAAAAAATATATAAATTGGTTTGTATCAAAATTTTCTGTATGGTAAAGTATGATGAGTTATTTATTGTGTAATGTTTTTTGTGGATTACTGTGTTTAAATTGATTGTTTTTCAATTAATTTTGTTAAAGAAGGGGCAGACATAAGATTTTATCTTCTTCTGCTTCCTTTCATTTCATATACTGTTTTTATTTTATTTATTTATGTGGTGTTGTAAATAGTTTTTTGTGTTCTTTTAAATTTGAAATGAATAAACTTAAAAAATAAAAACATAAAACGTTGCGACAGCGCACGGTGCAACTTC
Source organism: Garcialebias charrua (assembly GCA_038048925.1). Taxonomy (NCBI): domain Eukaryota; kingdom Metazoa; phylum Chordata; class Actinopteri; order Cyprinodontiformes; family Rivulidae; genus Garcialebias; species Garcialebias charrua. The sequence continues at coordinate 39,150 of JBBPBX010011107.1, read as the reverse complement.
ATTCGTCCAAGTGTCCCCGTCTCACCAGCGTCGCTCCGTTGTTGTCCTGTGCGTTCAGATCTGCTTCAGTCTGAACCAGAGCCTGAACGTCAGCAAACATTTTCTTCTCTTTAGCTCTTCTGCATTCTTTGATACGGTCCTGAGTGATCCCTGTGGAGAAAAATGAAATTATTTGAAAAATACAGACAATAAGGCCAAGAACATCTCTCTTCTGTTCATTCATTCATTCATTCATTCATTCATTCATTCATTCATTCCAGATTCAAAACAAGAAAGAGAAATTACAATTCACAATAGAGAGAAACAAGAAAAGCAAAAAATCTAAAATGAAAGGTAGCAGAAGAATCCGTGTATGGTTCGTTCTTTGTTTTTTCCGTTTCAAAACAAAATTTAAAATTGCTTTTCCGTTTTTAAAACAAAATTTAAAAAAATGGGAACTTTATTTTTTATTTTTTTAACTGCAATGGTTAAACCAAAGACACGGATTCTTTTATTTTTACGTTCCCATTTCTTTATTTTTGCAATTGCCGTTTTTCCAATTTTGTTTTTAAACAAAAAAAAACCCCAAAGAACGAACCATACACGGATTGAGAAGAAGAAAAAAATCTCATATCTGCCCCTTTTTAAAAAACAAATCAGTTCAAAACAATGATCATCTTTAAATAATATAACAAAATAAATAACTCATCACACGTTTACATTTCTAGTACATTTCATATTAACTAAAATTTATATACCGGTATATCTTTTCAACAATTTAGTCTTAATCATTTTTTTTTAACTTTTTTTTTTTTTTTTACATCGTTTTCCCAAATTATTCCACAAACTTATTCCCTGTATTGATGTAGACCGACTTTGGTTCTGTACTTAGGTTTTACAAAAATGTCTGTTCCCTTTAAATTATAACAACTTTTCCTTTTTACAAAAAGCGTTTGAATGTTTGAAGGTAGTATAGAATTCTGAGCTTTATACATAACAGATTATAGTCCACCAAATCATAAAAAGTCAATAGTTTCAGTTGATGAAATAATATACTTGAAGGATGACTGTTGCTTTGTGTTACATTTGATGTCAACCATGACAGACAGTTGTGTCGATGAAGACGTATCAGGTGTTAATGAACTTAACGGTCCGATAAATTCTATAAAATAAAACAAAGGGAAGTTTTGTTTCGGATCACTAACCCTGTTCGGCCATGACAATCTCCAGCAGCTCGAGGGTGGCCTCGTCCTCGCAGAGGTCGTAGGGCATGTTGCCGTCTGAGTTGACAGCCAGCAGGTCGGCGCCACTACAGGCACACACACACACACACACACACAAACACACGTTTTAACGGGAATAAATGTGCATTAGTTCGTACGTTTAAAAACAAAACGGAGTCAGGACACGCTCACACTGCAGCCTGATCTGACGGTACTTAAACGCTTTGTTCTTGAGATTCTAACTTTACGTTTGATCAAAACTATTAATTATATTGCAGTCTGTCAGTAATAACTTGCATGAGAGAAAAGTTTACAACGTAACTGTAATTTACCACATTTTACTACTTTTCTCCAACAGGACATCGTTGTTTATTAAAACACACGAGTGACAAAAGTAACAGCGTGATAAAACAAATAAGAGCAAATAAAATCAAAGTGGAAACATTTTCAACAGAACTACTGCACAAATACCAAGGTATGATATTTATGTGTATTTTCTGGGTTTTTATATTGGAGTGTGTAAAAAAACTACCTGTAACATAATATGTAACTAGAGACTTCCTGCGAAAATGCAGTGTGAATGCTTATTGCAGAAGAACTTGCTGAAAAACAGCTTAAACTAGCTAAAAAAACATGCTGAAATGGAAGAACAAGCAGAAGAAAGCAGAAAGAACACATTTTTGCAGAATTAGATGTAAAGTAGCATAAATGAGCATAAATATCAGTAAATTAGCTAAAAAAAAAAGTTTAAATTAGTTAAAAATAGCTTAATAGGCAGGAAAAAAAGCTTAAACTACCGGAAGGAAATGGAAAGAGCTGAAATGAACTACAAAAGTGGAATTAACCATGAAAAACTTGATTTTTTTTTTTAAACAGCTGAAATTGGCTAAAAAAAAGCAGCAGAAAAGAACACAGCTGTCCAATTATGCTGAAAGAAGCAAAAATGAGCACCAAACATTGGAAATTATCTGAATGGGGAAAAAAAGGCTGAAATAAGTAAAAAACAGTTTAATAGTAGCTCAAACAGCAGAAAGAAGCTGAAATTACCAGAAGGAAGTGGAGAGAGCATATTTTTGCTGAATTAGGCTGAAAAAAGTTGAAATTAATACAAAAATGTGGAATTAGCTGAAAAAGCTTAAATTAGCAACAACAACAAAAAAAGCACAGCTAAATAGTAGCTAAAATAGCAGAAAAATAAGCTGAAAGGAGCATAACAAGATGAAATTAGCAGAAATAAGTTAGAAGAAGCACAAAAATGTTGTAGTTAGCAGAAAAAACAGCTAAAATAAAACAACCATCTGCAATTAGCTGGAAAACAGCTGAAAAACATTTAAATTTGCAGCAGGAAGCTGAAAGAAGCTGAAGCAGAACAAAATGTGAAAGGAGCAGTAAAAGGTTGTAAACGCATCTAAAGATTTGAAGGATGTAGGAAGGATGAGACAAAAATATCAGAAAAGGCTAAATATTTTCAAAAAGCTAAAGTTGCACCAAAACCAAAAGTCAGAGCAGGATTGTCCTGAAACAGCCGAACATTTTGATTCATGATTTGTTGAAACAGATGAAAACTGGGGGACGAGAAAGATGATGAAAAACTGAAGAGAAACAGATCACAATAAATGTTTCATAAACATTCACAGAATTATTATTTTGTGCCACTAACATTAAAAAAATACACTCAGGAAATGTGTAAAACATAAAAAAACGACGACGTCACATGTTGCTTCTCGTATGTTCCAACAGTTGTTTTCTTGAACGGTAAATAAACAGAGTGAGCGTTAAAGCTGTGGACCACCCACGCTTGGATAAGTCGCTGCACCAGGCCGGTGTGCCCACAGGTGGCGGCGGCGTGCAGCGGCGTCCACAGCTCGCTGTCGCACGCGTTCACACGGGCGCCGGCGTCCAGCAGACACTGCACGACTTCCTCAAAATCATCGATGCAGCACTGAGGAGAGAGAGAGAGAGGGTCAGACAGCAGCATGCAAACAAGTGCAAATGACAGGCAAAACAAACCCACGTGCACTGTGGCTGAACAAGAGGCAGCAGAAATGATTACACGTGCGCACCCCTTCAGCTGAAACCACTACACTTCCTCAAGGAACTACGTTTACATCCTGCTGGTCAAACACGTTTTTTACAACTTTCCACGAGCGTGGACCTCTTCTACAAAGAGTCCTCTGTCCTGACACACACACACCTCTGCACACAGACACACACACACCTCTTAACACAGAGACACACACACCTCTTAACAGAGACACACACACCTCTGCACACAGAGACACACACACCTCTGCACACAGAGGCACACACACCTCTGCACACAGAGACACACACACCTCTTAACACAGAGACACACACACCTCTTAACACAGAGACACACACACACCTCTTAACACAGAGACACACACACCTCTGCACACAGAGACACACACACCTCTGCACACAGAGACACACACACCTCTGCACACAGAGACACACACACCTCTGCACACAGAGTCCATATGAAGTCAAGACAAAATCATTGGAATTGTGGAATGTTTTGGAAAAGATGTTAAAGATGTAAACTCTGTGATGAAATTCAAAAAAATTATCAAATCTAAACTGCTAACAAAATACTAAAGCTTTAAAGCTGCACATTGTAACTTTGTAGTGCAGTCTGTAAGTTTTCTAAAAAATATATTTGTAACATATTTCTTCACTCTGTCACTATCTACTGACAGACTGATGTTAGACAAAGTAATCTCTGGAAAAAAAACTATAGTCCCCTTGCTTCTCTATCAGCATTTATAAAAACACTAAAAACACAGAGTGACCCGCCGTTAACCAGCCAATAAAAACAGAGCTTGAATTTGAATCAGCCAATAAAAACAGAGCTTGAATTTGAATCAGCCAATAAAAACAGAGCTTGAATTTGAATTTCAGCAGGGCCAGGGGGAGCAGAGCCATATATGGCTCTGAGGGGGAGGGATCAGAATGCTTTGCCTGTTGAAAATATTTCTAAGTTCTGCGCTCTACAGAAAGTTACACATAGCACCTTTAAGTAAAGCATTCAAATGCATTTGTTAATTGTTGAGTGTGAAATGTTACTAAATTGATCTGTTGTTTCTGGAAGATTATTGTTTAAATTGATTGTTTGAATTATTATTTTTTTAAAGTGGCAGACAAAATAAGAAAATTTTCTTCTTTCTGCCACGTTTCATTTGATGCATTTTAATTATTTCACAAATTCATGAAATGGTTTTTCTTCCATTATTTTTTATTTTATTTTATTTATTTTTTTAAATATGTAAAATGAATAAAAACTTTAATAAAATAAAAAAATTGAAGCCTCCTGCACACCTTTGGACTCTCACGTCTCGTGTTTTAGTTTCATCTGAACCGGACTCGTGGATTCAGCCTCCACCGTTCTGTTCTTCAGGCAGGAACGATGAGGCGTGAACACGTAGACGTAACGTTTGCACGCGGTGAGCTCAGAAAGAAAGACCAGCTGAGAAAGAGTCCTTCCTCTGCTTTACTGTCGCACGTGCACGTTTCAGATCGTTGAACAAACTTTAATATCAGACCTGAGTGAACACTAAATCTTTTTTTTTAATCATTAAAGGAAAACAAAACTCCCCAAACCAACCGGACGTTATGTGAAGAAGTAATCGCCTCCTAATCATAACTGGACGTGCCACCGATGGCAGAAACATTTATACCGTATTTTCCACCGTACATGTTGTACCACCCAATAAGTCGCATCAGTCCAATACAGGTAGTCCCCGACTTACGAGTGCTCTTACCTACGAGGTTCCGGACTTACGAGCTGGTGAACAAGCAGTACATTTGTAAAGAACATACAAAAAATACAGCACTTTCATGTGTTTTAAATGAAAGTGTGTTAGCTAACCATTTGGAAACAAGTTTCTGAGCATGTTTATGAACTAGTATGAACATTTGTGATGAAAAACGAGTGTTCGTAGTAGTGCTAGCATAAAATTTCCGACTTACGACCAAAAATCCGGACTTACGAGAACACGTGTTTCGGGTTCCGACGTACGAATTTTTGTCTTACGAGAGCCTCGCATGAACGGAACTCGCTCGTAAGTCGGGGACTACCTGTATGTCTACTAAAGTGGGAAAATCCATAAATACGTCGCATCGCCGTATATGTTGCATCTATTATGCGTCACCGCTGGCAACCCGGAAATGTGAGCCGGTGTGCCAAAAATCGATTGGCTGCCAAATAGGGCTTTAACAGACTACTCGAGTAATCGACGCATCGATTCCTAGAACATCTATCGAGCTTTTTTATTTCACGTCGAGTATTTGTAGTGACGTCATCACGTCGCAGTTAAAATTAATCAACTTCCTGTTTGGAGCGCGTTGCGAACCGGTGTTACACCAAATTCTGTGACCACCGTATATTGTGACCATAGGGGGCGGTGTTGCATGAACTGTTGCAGGTCACAGAATATGGTGTAACACCGGGTCCAATCGACCGAACAAGAACCAGCTTCCTCTGACCTTGTTTTATAAACAAAAAGCAAAATATATGAATCTCTAAACCTATTAAAAAAACTATAAACATAATTATCTCTAAAAGTAAACCTAATGCGCAGCACTGCGGATGATGCGGGGTGGTCGACTGTCCCACCGTTTTTGGTTTCGTTTTTGACGTGCCGCACGTTTCTTTCACTTTTGCAGCTTAATAATAATAACTAATCCACCTTATTCTTGGGGGTGTCACTGTAGAAGCGATAATGTGCCGTACTTCCGTTTGACCCCGGAAGTAGAATTTTTGCATTGGCTCCTCGTTGTTTGCTTGCTAATCTGCGCGCATCGTAGAAGTTCTGTTGAAGTTCTGTTTTCTGTTATTTCGAGCTAATATTGTCACGAAGATGTCTTGAGGAGCTCGGGTACCTGTTGCGCTGTTCATGGCTGTATGAATAATCACACGAAGCTGAATTAGTGGCTGCAACTAGTGTGTGTTGAACATGCTCCGAAAACAAAAACCTGCATCCTTCTTTGTGGCTGGGCTACGAGAAACCACCTGAAAAAAGACTCTGTATCCTCCAGAGGATCGAGAACACCAGGTATGATTTAAGAGACAGCTTTTAGTGTTATGATTTTATGTAGTCAGTGATTAAATTATACTAATATTTTCGTTCATAACTGGCAAATAAACACACGCACCTATATGTATGCTGTGTGTGCGTTTATTTATACATATCTATCTATATATCTATATATATATATAATATAGGTGTGTGTTTATATATATATATATATATAATATAGGTGTGTGTGTGTGTGTGTGTGTGTGTGTGTGTGTTCATAAATGAACCCTAAAGTTTGTATACTGTACTCTTACTTTCAGATGGGCTTGATGAGAGTGTGGAGCTGCTCAACACCACCAGTCACATGCAGCATGACTGTTGGAATGTGGATTGACATAATGTCAGAACAAACCAACGACCTTATTCTATGGTTGCCCCGTGAAACAATTAAAGCAACATGTTTTGCAGAAAGCTAAAAACTTGGACTCCAGAAGTGAATCATACATGCAAATAACACTGTGAAATATTTATTGGCTGTTTCTCCCTCTGGAATAATCATGTTTATTTCAGATGCTTATGGTGGTAAATGCAGTGACAGGTATATAACACAGAACTCTGGGTTTCTGGACTATCTGCGTGCTGGAGATGAGGTGATGGGTGATCGTGGTTTCACAGTGAGGGACCTGCTGCAAGAGCTATGGTGTCAATGTAATCGTTCCAGCATTCACACGCAAAGGATGCCAGCTTATTTCAAGTGAGAAGTGAGAAGACATTAAATGTAAACATTTTTCTCAAACATGTACAGTACTGGTGTACTTGCTGTAAACGTAACACAACTCAACATGTTTTTTAAAGGATGCAATGTTAACTATATTACATTAGAAAAGTATTTGCTAAAATGATTCATTTGTTATGTACAATAGTTGACTGTTAACCTTCTTACAAGGTTAGTTTTTTGTGTGCACTATATCAGTTAATTTTGGATTAAACTACTGTTTCTATCTAAATGTCACTTTTGTCATTATCAAGTTTTTAAAGATCGTTTCCTGTCTATTTCATTATTTGTTTTCATTTACTGTATTTTATTAAAAGTTCTCAAGGTGCTTCATTTGTGAATCAGTAAAGTATTTGTCAAAAGAAATGTCAAGCTCCAGGTGCTCAGTTGGTGTCCAGATAAACATCTTGCAGCTCAAAAGTCCAAAGCAACATCATTGTTAGCTGGACCTGGAGATGTGGAGTTTTAATGCTTAGACTGGGCTTTATGTTTGTTTAAATAAAGTGTCCCACCTCTCTTAACATAACAGGACCAACCTTGTTAATGTGAAGATACTAATAAGCTTCAGAGCTTTTCAGATTGCTCATCGCTTCGCCATCTGAAGCAACTGTCAAAGTAGCTAAGTATGCTAGTAGCTAAGTATGCTAGTAGCTAAACATGCTAGTGTACGTTATTTTCGGCCACTTCTTCAAGTCGTCCTCCCACCCCTCAACAGCTGTAGGTAGCGGTAAAACAATATCTCTACATTTGAGTTGTGATAGTTTATGTTCCCACATATTTTATGACCTAAAACCTCTGACGAAAACCGGTTAGCGCGTTGCTAGCGTGTAACAAAAGTGCCGGTTCTGACTTTCAGCGGAAGTCGTTCACATAATTCGCGCAAGGCATCATGGGGCGTAGGAATAAGGTGGATAGTTTTGGTTTTCCTGTGACTTATCTGCAGTATGATAAATGGTAGTCCAGCATAATGTACACTCCCAATGTTTTGTTGGTCTTTTGTTGTTGTTGTAAATACTAAATGACGTTTTTTTTGTGTTTTTATTTATTTTTGCATCTTAAGATCCTATGACATCATCAACTACTCGAGTTCTACTCTAGCTTTACTATGTTAATGTTGCGTTAAAAAATATGTACTCGTTCAACCCCTACTGCCAAATGGCGGTTGCAGGAGTGTGCACGGGAGGACTTTAACAAGAATTTAACAAGATTAACACTTAACAATTGTTTGTTTGCTCAGAATTGTAGCAAAGGTGCGTCTCAGTTTAACTTTTCCTTAATAAATGCACTTTCACAGTCAAACCAGCTGCATTTCAAAAGCCGATACGCAGAAGTAGGTGCATGCACGGGAGGACTCGCTGTGCATTTCTTCAAAATTTAACAAGATAACCCCCTAAAAACAATTATTTGTTTGTTCAACATTAAAGTAAATGTGTGTCTCAGTTGAACTTTTACTTAATAAATGCACTTTGACGGTCAAATCAGCTGCATTTCTCCGGGGCGGTGAAGAGAAATGAAGCTGATCTGACGGTTGCTCCAGGCGAGCTGGACGAAGGTGGCAGACTATGGCAAGCTGATTGCGTCATTAATAGACACTTTTACCCATTATATGATACAACAGCATGCCATACTGCCGGAGTGCCACTTAGCAGCTGAAAATGGTAGTGTTCAATATTTTCAGTCAGAATGATTGAAAACGGTCATATCTCAGTAAAAATTGGTTTATAAATAAGGAGAAAATCCATAAATAAGTTGCTTTGGCGTATAAGTAGCAGGGCATGTAAATTACGTAAAAAACAGCAACTTATAGGGTGAAAAATACAGTAATGGAGCTCAAACGAGAACTGCTGACGAGTCTTTGGCACGGCTGGAAGATTTTAGCTGCTGTGCCTCAGATTTGTCCTGCTGCAGAACCCAAACGTCTTTAAGGACATTTAAGATATTTTTTCAGGATTGTCTGGAAGACAGCAGACATAACGACGCCTCAATTACAGCGAGTTGCCCAGGACCTGAAGCAGCCCCAGACAACCACACTACCACCCCCGTGTTTGGCTGTCGGCATGACGTTCGTTTTCTGAAAGGCAGTGAAGGTTTTAAGATGTTGCTGTGGGCAACCGGTTTGAGGTGGTGGTGCTTAGTTTTGGATAACGGGCTCCTCCTGAGGAGGTTCCCCACTGACCCGTGTCGTCTCCACTCGTGGTAAACAGATTCAGTTCAATGATTTCTTGAGTCTAAAGGTCTGGAGTGATCAGACCTGAAGGTAGCGAGTGAAAGAGATCTAACCTTTAAAATAATGTTATTTACAGTTTAACAGTTGGTTTGGATAACGCTTGATAAACAAAATCATTGTTTTGTTTTTACTCCGATTAAATTTGTCTGATACTCTAATGCGTTTGCTAATCTAAAACAGTTAAGTGTAAAAAAAAAAAAAAAGCAAAAACTAAAGAAATCTCTAAAGGGAAACACCAGTCTGTAGCAACATACTGTAATTTCTGGACTATCGAGCGCACCCGAATATAAGCCGTGCCCACTTAAAAAAAACCCACTGACATAGGGGTGGGCGATATGGCTCAAATATTATATTGTGATATTTCAGAGCATTCGGACGATAACGATAAATTTCGTGGTATAACAAAAAAAAAACTGAAATCAAAGTTATTTATTTGACAAAATTAACTTAACATGTTGCTTTGCAGTATTATATAAAAAATTTAAAAACAAGGGGTAATTTTACTGAAATTACTTATTTAGTAAAGTATTCAGTCTCCAAGTATAAAATAAAAATGATCCTTCTGTTATTTAGATTGAAAAAGTCTGCACAAAATATAGATCAACAAAATCCACCACAAAAACTAAAGTGAAGGTGCAGTTTCCCAAAACAACTAAATAAAATGAAGCTCAAGATCTGTTGAGCATAAATGTTACATGTAACAAAATGTGTTGCCTTTAAATGAAGTATAACTTCCAGAACGTGTAACAAGGTGATCAGCTGACCCTGAAACTTGTTGGTGTTTCAGCTTCATCTATTCATGCAGGAATGATTCATTTATCTGACTGATCTGTCTCTGATCACCTGCCTCTTGGTCCGTGGACCGACTGTGAAACTCAAGAGACAGTTGACCTGCGCGTGTTTGTACCGACGGTTTAGAGCGGGGGAGACGCAGCCAGCCTCTCCCCCCCCCCACCCGCTCAGAGAGCGTGGGGGGAGAGAGACGAGCTGTCTGTACTTGCAGTTTAGAGCTGGATGGAGAGAAGCTGAGACGCATGTTGTTTGTTTTTAGCATTTTAGCTAGCTAGTACTGTATGCGCGTAACTAATTAGCATTACACCAGTACCGACAGGTGGAGGGGGTGCGCAGTTCTGTTTGGTCGTTCGAAGCGCTCGGTTGTTAAGGGGGCGGGGCGCCCTGACGTATTACGTCATGAAATTAGCATATCATGATATCATTTTTTTGCCTAGGCAAGCTTTTTTAACCGGTATTATCGTGAACGATATGATATGGCCCAGCCCTACTTGGACATATACAGTATAGGCTTGTCTATAAGGCACGGGTGTCCACGTTGTAACAGGAGCTATTTACACAGAAATATCTTTTTAACTTTTAACTAAACACGTACACGTGTGTACACGTACACACAAATACGTACAGTAAAAAAAATGTCTGTAACAAGTCTGGTTAAAAAGTTAAAATAAATTAACACAGTAGCCTAAGAGGAAAAGTCACTGACCACAGGCGTGTTAGTCTCATAAATCTGAGACGGTCCACCTCTAAAGTCTTCAGTCTTGTTTTCTGCGGTGACTGTTTTGTCTCGGTCGGATCTGCACGGTGGAAACACTTTGGGCGTCTGCTCTCTCTGTGCTCACCCAGTCTTCAAGAATGTTTTCAAGTTCGAGTCATCTGCCTCGTTATTTTTTTTTTAACCTCTTAATGTTTTTGTTGTCTTTTTGCATTGATTCAGTTCTTCATGCTGCTGTCTCCAACGCAAAATAACTGAACTGAAGAATTTAGTGCGAGTGCATCTGATTTACCGTAATTCAAAGTTTTATTGGTCCACTGTGATCAGTAATCTCATTGATCAGATTTTTTATTTCTTTACCTTTATTTATACAGGGAGTCTCACTGAGTCATGAAGACCCACCCCCAAAGAGAGACGTGTATTGGGCAGCTATATGAGCAGCTGAGCATCCAGGTGGGACGAGGCTAAATGTTTTGACAGCATGAAGCTCGTTAACCCCTTTTTTTTTTTTAAATAACTATAAGCCGTGGGGTTCAAAGTGTGGGGGAAAAAAAGTAGAGGCTTATAGTCCAGAAATTACGGTACATAATAAGACCTGGTAGTGTCAAAGAATAATCAGTGTTTATGGAAATATGTGGTTAATTGTTATTACAAAGTTCAGTTCTGGTTTAAACTTAATAAATTATCATTAAAGTTAGATCAAACCAATTATATGATTTTTAGTAATAAAGACAAATCTATTGATGTTTCATTTAAAATTGATGGTTCTGAAATTTGTAGAGTCCATGAGGTCAAGTTTTTGGGTGTTATAATTGACGAAAAATTGTCTTGGAAACAACATACAGGTAGTCCCCGAATTACGAGCGCTATATTTCCGGTTTACGAGCGCCTCGTTGTAACGGATCTCGCTCGTAAATCGGGGACTACCTGTATACTGTAAGTTCTATCAAAAAAAAAAAATCTAAATCCATTTCAGTATTCTATAGAGTTAGAGAGCTATTGAATGACAAGGCATTGTATATGTTATACAATACACTTATTGTTCCACATATGATTTATTGTGTTGGTGTTTGGGGTAAGGTGTGTAGATCAATTACAAAACCTATTTTTGTTTTGCAGAAGAGAGTTATAAGAATTATTACCAGAAAACCTTATCGTCATCCAACAAGTACGTTATTTTATCAGATGAAATTACTGACGTTTTACGATCTGGTGGATTATAATATTTTGTTAATGATGTACTGTACAGTATAGAGCTCATCATAATGTATTGCCTTTGAATGTTCAGATGTATTTTGTTAAACAATTGAGTTGTTATAATCTCAAGGGAACTGATATGTTTGTTATGCCTAGGTATAGGACTAGTTTGAAAGGAAGGACTGCAATAGTTCAGGGAGTTAGGTTATGGAACGAAGAGAAAACGGACATTAAAGAAGCTAAATCAATTTTTATATTTAAAAGAAAGATCAAGGATAAATTGTTAAGGAAATATGTTTAACGAAGACAGGAGTTTTAATAGTAATTCTTGTGATTAAGGGAGTTAATGAGTTATTCGATTTTCTTTTTTGTATTTAATGAATTTGTTGTTTGAATAGTTTGTTAGAAAATAAGGGGCAGATACAATAAGATTTTTTTCTTCATCTGCCACCTTTCATTTTATATTTTAATTTTCTTGTTATCTGTGTGTTAAACTGTATTATTTTGTTATAAAATGAATGAATCAATCAATCAAATCAAATCAAAGTAGGGGTGCAGGATTTTTTTTATTTTATTTTTTTAAGAATCTAGATTCTTAGTCCTGACGATTCACAATCGATTCTAAATGCCCCCAAATAGATTTTTTTTACATTAAAACCCAAAAGATAAAGAAAATAAAACCATATCTCATAGTATATGAAAGAATACATAAAATGAAAGGTGGCAGAAAGAAGAAGAAATCTTATTTTATCTGCCCCTTTTTTCAAAAACAAAACAAGTTCAAACAATCAATTCAAACCATAATATTCTATAAGTAACAGCAAAAAGCTAATTCTGGTTATTTAAGTTACAGAATTTAATGCATTCCTGTATTATTTGTTCCTATTTTGGGTATAAATATCAAACGATGCAAAAAATTTGATACAATAAGGAAGGAACCTAAAATTATTGTTTTAAATAAATGTTCCATTTATTTACATTGTTGTTTATTCTTTTCAGCTTGTCAGTTACAAAACTGAAACTAAATTTATGACCATTTTAATAGAAAAATCGTTTCTGAATCGAATCGTGACACCAAAAATCGGAATCGAATTGATTCTCCAGACACAGAGATTTGCACCCCTAATTGTTATTACAAGTTTTACTTCTGATCGGGCAGGGTTCGGCCTGCTCTCTGCATGTTTGTGTGTACTAGTGTGTGTGTGAAGTGTTTGGTTTAAAGTTAACCGTGTTTGAAATAATGAGCGTGTTATTAGAGTTATGATGATCAAGTCATACGTCCAGATGACGTTGGAACGAGCCGAATGGACGATGAATAAAATGGACGTGCGTTTCAGTGTTAACCCCCTCAGCTGGGGGAGCGTGTGCACCTGATGCAGAGCCGTCAGTCCATCTTCGTTGACCAGATCTGGGCTGACACCGCTGTTGAGCAGCTCTCTCACTATAAAAAGCACAAAGACGCACGACAATATGACCGACTGCAGAAGGGAAACACAAAATGCACGTTCTGAACAGAAGCAGACCCAAACGGGCCAGAGCAGAACATGAACACTGAAAAGAGTTACTAACATCATTAGCCCTAATCCTGCAGCGTTGGAAAGAAAATTGCTGAGCCCTATACAATTATTCAGTCCTGTATTCAGAATAATTTATAATCAAATTAAAGTTAATTCCATCATGTTGCCAGATCTCTAAAGATCTGTTAGCATTTGGAGCGTGCGTTGACGGTGACTCTCAGCTACCACCACACCACATTTAGCTCAATACCTGTAAAACTGACTGAGTTAGTCATTTCACTGTTGGCTGTGGTCACTTAACTGTGGTGGCCATCTTGAATAGTTGTAGGTGTGCATCATTAAAATCTACCCAGTGGTTCATGAAATATTTTCCTAACAGACTTAGCTTATATTTGTAAAATGGGCTGAGTTACAGTCATCACTCGGAAAGCCCTCTGCATGGCAGGTGATCCCACACACCCACTACACAGCTGCTTCAGACTGCTACCATCAGGGAGGAGACTGAGGAGTCTCCAGGCTCGTACCAGCAGACTGAGAGACAGCTCTGTTCATCAGGCAGTCAGGATGCTAAACACTCTGCCTGCTCTGCCTCCCCTCCCATTTGAACTGCCTTAACACAAAAAACTTTCTCACACATTACCACTCAACACAAAGATTTTAACACTGGACTCTGTGTCATCAAACGGGTTATTCACTAAACTCTCGGTCATGTGCTCATTCAGTTTGCACTACTTCTCATATTTGCACTAATGTTTGTATTACATCACTGCCTATAGTCATACTACTGTTTACATTCACTGTTTACATACTACTGTTTACATTCAATGTTTACATTTATTAATACTGTTTACATTTATTACTACTGTTTACATTTATTACTACTGTTTACATTTACACTACTTTTATATCTACACCACTGCTGATACATATACAGTATTCTCTGACCAGCCTTATTTAAGGATGCCCAATGTGCCTTACTGCATATGCCACTTTTGCCTCTATACCAACATCAACTACTACCTCATACATATACTGTGTACATTAACTCATATGCTACTTTGCCACTCTTTGCAAATGTCAATGCTAGAACCTTCAGTTTATTTTATACAGTAGATATACTTTTTTATACTACTATGCAAAAACTCAGGACAGTATTACACTTTTATTATTTCATTTTATGCTTATGTTCATTAAATGTTTAGTGTTTTAGTTTTAGTGTTGGTGTAAATTTTCATACTTTTATACTACTATGCAAAAACTCAGGACAGTGTTACACTTTTACTATTTTATGCTTATGTTTATTAAATGTTTCAGTGTTTTAGTGTTTAAATGGTTACTGTTGCACCGAGGGACTGAGAGAAACGCAATTTCAATCCTGTGTATGTCCTGTACATATTGCAGTTCTGACAATAAAGTTGACTTTGACTTGACTTTTGACTTTGAGTTGGCTGGAGTCGATCGATTGTAGATGCACATCCATTGATTACTTTCTGGGTTTCATTAAAATCCATCCAGTGGTTTATGGGACGTTTTGCTAACGCAACAGACAAAAACAAATACACCTGCTCACAAGTAGGCCAGTCACAATAACAAATTCTGCTGGGCGATTAATTGTCTCAGAAATTATTGCGATAAACGATAATATTGTTTGAAATTTGACAATAATTACCGGTAGTCATTATTGTCGAATCGAGGAAGAAATGTTTGTTAATTTTTGTGTGTAGTAACTTCTTTGACCACTGGATGACAGTATACGATTGAACTGAAGGATGGATAGTGAGGGAGAGAGCAGTGTCTCTCTTTTTTTTTTTTTAAATGGGAGGGAGGCCCCTCTTCTCAGCTTCTTTTTGCAGAGAAAAACAACATTTTACACGAAGGCACAAGTTTCAACTGTGAATTTTGGAGCGTCAACAAGACGGAGGTTCCCCCCCGATGTCGGCCTGTTAGCTTAGCTCGTAGCTTAGCTGCTTTTAATAGTCCAAAAACACAATTTTGGACGATTAAAACAGATTTTAAAGAGAAAGTAGAAATGGAGGGGTCAGTGAAAAATACCAGCCTTTTGTCATCCAGTGTCTTCAGCAGAAAGAGACACGAAGAAATGATAAAGCGGATCAATGAAAATGAGGTTGATAATTTTCATTTATCATGCGATTAACTGATTTATTGTTTATCGTGACAGGCCTATGTGCATCCAATGATTACTTCGAGTTTCATTAAAATCCATCCAGTGGTTTATGGGATGTTTTGCTTACACAACAAGCAAATACACCTGCTCACAAATTTATATTTCTATCCTGAAGCCACTGCATTGATTTCCATTTAAGCCTCACACTAAATAACCATGAGCAGAGCTTGACCAGCCCAAATGTAAAGCTCAGTTCACACTTAAAGGTATTGTGACATGATGTTGGAACTATGCATAAAGTGGTACAACTTATATACAGTATGCTGCATCATTCAACTATGTTCGTTTTTACAAGCAAAATGATAAATCAATGAAATTTTGTTTCAAAGTAATTTTAAACTTGGCGCCGTGTTTCGTCACGGGACATACGGGTACTTCCGCATGCGACAATATGTGACGTAGGGACAAGAACTTCAGTGTGCGGGTGCTATGAGAACGCAGTGTCATTGTCTTCAAGATCGCCTTTTTTTTTGTATAACTTGAAAAATGCCGGTATGTTGTGTCGCATTTGGGTGTTCTGATATCATCAGTGAACAAGTGAGCCTTTTCACTTTCCCAAAAGATGAAATACTTTGTCGAGAATGGACAATGGAAATCTCGGACTCCACCTCGCTCCCTGAACGGTAAGGCTCAAATAAATACCGTATTTTTCGGAGTATAGTTCGCACCTTTTTATCATTTTTTCATGGCCTGCGACTTATACTCAGGTGCGACCTATATATGGCTTATCACTTTCGACGAAACAAATTTTTAAATCCAGCTCATTTCACAATTACAGTACGTTCATTTATTAAGGAAAAGTTCAGCTCAGACACATATTTGCTATAATTGTTATCAAACAAACAATTGTTTTTAAGTGTTAATCTTCTTTAAAGCCTTGCTGTGCGCTCCTGTGGCAGACATTTGCAGTAGAGCTAAACGTAGGTGCGACCTATCTAGGGATTTTTCCAATCTATTGGTGATAATTGGACAATGCAACCTATACACAGGTGCGACCTATACTCCGAAAAATATGGTACGGCTGCAGTCCTACATTATAACCAGCTGTTTCTTGTTCATAACTCGAACTAACTTTCTGCTTCCCAAACTGAAGACAAATCGCTCAAATCTTCACTTAAATTGCTTAATTCCTCGGTTTATATATTCACTGCTATTTGTTATTTACAATGTGCGTTCTTTACATTGCGTCATAAAAATGCGTCGGCGTTTGACCCCTCCTTTCTCCACCCGAAAACTGCGACGCGCTGCAGAGAACTACTGTATTTTATTAAAAAAATACTTTTATATATTAATTATTCGAAGCATCTGTGTACAAAAAGTCAAAGCCGAGTAGCTCCTCTTTCTAAAGATGTCTATCTTAGCATATTGTCACAATACCTTTAAGCTCTAAAGACAGTAAGAAAAGATTGTACTGTACTGGTTCCCAATACGTAGGACTACTGGTCCCGACAGGTCATTTGACCAGAAAAGGTCCTCAAACGTAATAAAAACCAGGTGCTCAGCCAAAGGTTTCACCTCCAGGTGAGAATATCTTTGTGTGTGTGTTGACCTTACCTTCCTCTACGTCGTTGCGTGCAGCTGCATCCAGCAGAGTGACGGGGGCAGGAAACGTGACTCTGGTCGTGCGTTTCTTCCTCTGGTCTGCTTTGGCCCGTGACCCTCGCGTTGCGTCCTTGTCCATCTGCGCCCACGCCTTCAGCTGCTGAGCGCGGCGCTTCTGGGCGTGCTTCAGGCGCTCCGTGGCGCTCAGACGCCCGACGGTGGCCATCTCAGCCAGCAGCTCGCTGTGATCAGCTGCCATGCTGAGCTGCTTTGTTTTGTGCTTTACTGAGCCTCTGGGAAAAACAACTGGGGGGTCAAAAGTCTCCGTCAGGCCCGACAGGCCCACAGCCTTAAGAACACGAACATGAATAATCAAGGAAACAGGAAGAAATATCTCAACTGTGGTTTACGCTTCGACTTTCTTCATAATTCCAGAAAAGCGTTATTTTACAAAAGCTTTTATAGTGCAAGAATGAAACGTGTCCAAACTGCAGATTTGAGCCACTTCTCAGTTCTTCCATTCATTTCAGCTGCGATGGAACCTGAACGGAGGGGAACGAGGAACTCTCACGTCAAACTTCTCCTGGTCAGACTCGCGCCTTCATCGTTAAATTCATATTTGTGCCGACTGTGTCCGAGACCTGGCTCCAACAGAGAGACGGGATTGGAGAATCCGCGTGGCCGTGAACAATAACTCCATCGTTGACGACAGCAGGAGGATCGTGCAGGACTTGGACCGGACCTCCGGTTCTAAACGGGTACAAACAGAGAAGTCTCCATAACTCGATGACGTGCTTTCTCATAGGTGGCCAGACGTGTTCCTCGGTGACGCATTCTGTGGGCAGAGAGAGAAAACGTGCTGCGTTACCGTATAATGCAGGGGTCTGCAACATTTACGATCAAAAGAGCCATTTCTGCCCCTTTGTTCACTAAATTAAACGTGTCCGGAGCCACAATACCTGCTACAACTGGGATTCTCAACTGGTGGCCCACAGACCACTTTAAAAGGGACCAAATATTGGTTTTATAATTTTTTATGGTATGTCTGTGGGCTATCCAGACCATGTTCATTCAATTTAATGCACAAAATAATTCTTAGATAATAAAATATCCCCTTTCTAATTGTGCCTTTTCTGACTTCCGTTCTGAACAGGCTGTTTATGATAAGGCCACGCCCTTCAGAAATCTGTTTACATTAACTCCGCCCTCCAAAGGGGACCCTGAGGCTGTGTCTCAATTCATGGGCTGGGTCCTCAGGAGTGCGCATTTGTCGGCCGCATACGTCATTGCCCCGCGCGGAGGACTGTCCCAATTCGAAGACTCCTCCTCATGCGGCCGAGGAATGCGGCCTACTTCCTGTCGAAATCCGAGGATGCATCTGAGTAACCTTTCTGACGGAGGCTATCCCAGAATTCGTAGCGCCAGCAGAGATTTTGCGGGGGGGTGGGACTTTCTGCGTGCAGGGGCAGGACTGCTGCGTGTTGTTGAGTCATCAGCTCATTCTAACAACAACCTCAGCGCTTTTTTCATTCATTCATTCAACCTTTATTTATACAGGCTAGCCTCGTTGCTGAATCTCATTAAAATTTAACTACAGAAACGACTAAAAAAAATTTGTTAGCTGAATATATATATTAGTGTTTCTGAGTTTACTGTTTGTTAAGAACTGATTACAAATCAGCTTATTTTACACATGCGTAGCAAGGATTTTCTGAGGGGCGATCGGTTAAAAGACAGAGTGGACCTACAAAAAGCAAGTTGCCCAGTAGGTCAATTGGTTAAGCATCCTGCGGTTGGTGCGCAGAGCTTTTTCTCGAAGCTGGTTCGAATCTCACTCGGTACGGTTAAAACTTATTTTACGTTTGTCTTTTATTGGATAAAAAAAAAGAAGGAGTTTCACAAACTCCTTTTTAATCTCAGTCCTCATTTTTTTATCCAATAAAAGACAAACGTAAAATAAGTTTTAACCGTACCGAGTGAGATTCGAACCAGCTTCGAGAAAAGTATCTGCGCGCCAACCGCAGGATGCTTAACCAATTGAGCTACTGGGCAACTTGCTTTTCGTAGGTCCACTCTGTCTTTTAAACGATTGCCCCTCAGAAAATCCTTGCTACGCATGTGAAAAATAAGCTGATTTGTAATCAGTTCTTAACAACAGTAAACTCAGAAACACTAATATATATATTCAGCTAACAAATTTTTTTTGCGGCGTCCCTTCTCTTTCCACACACACACACCAAGCACGCACACTTCCCACCCATTTCAAGAGAACGCCCCACCCACTTCAAGGCCGGCTCTCCGGAAGGCTAGACCGTCCCATTTCAGCAGTTTCGTCCAGCCCACCCGGCCTTGTGAGTGCGTGGCCTACTCGGCCCAGCTAGGCTGGGTCCTCATGAGGACCCAGCCCCTGAATTGAGACGCAGCCTGAGTCAGACCCAGAGGCAGACGCCATTTTGAGAAGGGCAAATGAGGCGCTGACGCGTCGCGTAGGCCGCTGAGAAACATCACTAAGTTCACCCTCCATGTTAAAAATTATTCGTCTGACTCTTTGAAAACAAGCAATAAGGCTGCAGAGTAACACACTGGCTGCTAACTGCTATACACGCCCTCTCTAGCGGGGACCACTTTTTTTGACGGACCACATCCGGCGCGGACCGGATATGGTCCGTGAGCAGTCGTCCGGTTGATTTAAGAGCCCGTAAATACATTTTTTCGTTTTTACTGATAGATAATTAGTTATTAGCAGTACTGCATTTTAACAACAACGAAACATCAAACTCTGAGATAAACTCAGGAAAAACAACCGTGACGTCTTTTATACTGAAGTGGGTGGAGCCTCACCAGGGGTTGCTAGGTGAGGGGCTGGACTCAGGTTGGGGTGTGTTGTCCTGACGCTTGTGACGTCACAAGCCGTAGGATTTGAAAACGAGACATTTATATCACTGAAAAATAAATATACTTAGAGTAAATAAACCACTGGGTGCATTTTTTTGGCCCTAGGACTGTTTTTTTAAGAAGTACATAACCAAAGTTGAGTTAAAAAAAACATTAAAAAGTGAATTTTGCATCTTTGGTCCTCTTTAAGTTTGTTGGAGAGTGCTTTGGGTGATTTTATAAAACTAAAAATATCTAATGACTTTAAACATTTATTGATATTTTTACATTCTAAGACTAAATAAAAGTCGAAATTCATGTAAAGAAGGAAAAAATATATAGTTTTTGCCCAGTTTCTAAAAACTAAAACAATAAACGTATGCATTCTTATGTGATTTTTTTAATTGTAGAAAAATTATGAAGCCTACTTTGAAGAAATGAAGCAAAAAGTGAAAGTGTGTGTGTTTTACCCCATGTAATGTTTCTAGTACTGTAATCATATTAGCTAAATAAATTACAGGAAAACTGCTAAACCTAGCCCTTTTAGTTGTTATAACAACTAATAAAATTCACTTTTATGTCAGTTTTGGTCAGAACTTGAAAGAGCCGCTGCAGAGGGACCAAAGAGTCGCATGTGGCTCCAGAGCCACAGGTTGCAGACCCCTGGCATGCATACTCTGTTATCTTTAACCCCCGAGCTCCCTCCTCTCCTGAAGGAAACCTGAGACGACGGCACGCTTCTCATTAATGATTGACACGCTGCAGTCCAACACACTCTTCGACGGGTCGGGGGTACCCACAGCGTACGACCAGGGGAAAAACACGTGGTCACACAGCAGGAGGGACACGTTCAGTGCCAGTGGAGCACCAACTCCTGCACACTCAGACATCCAGGTCGCTCTCGGTACCTTCGTTAACTTCAGCAGTTACATGACTCACACACTCTTTCCGGGTTGCTCATATATTATTCAGGCCTTGGCCTGTGCACGCTGAGAGGAAGGTCAACTGGAGGCACCGCTGAGACACAGAGTGACTGATAAGACCGCACTTCCAGCTACCGCAGCAAATAACCAGGGTCTGTAAAGGCGGGGACGTCCACGCCGCCGCGGTTCATAAATCAGCCGATTAGATATGCAACGAGACGGTCGCCTCATTTTACTGGTACCACCACGATCAGTGAAGTTTCTGTTAGAATGCATGAACAAAACAGAAACATGAATAAATGAGCAATATTTAAAACCCTTGTGCATTAAGTTATCTGTCCTTTCAGGTGTTGCCAGACTTGGTGGTAACTTTACCGCTGCCTAGGGAAGAGACTAACTATTTTAAGACGTGGAACCTCTCAGCCATTGTCAGGAGCTGTGTAAGGATTTCCTTAGATTGATGTGAAGCCCAACACTCCCAGAATAGTTGGTACGGTCACTGTATGCACCAGTCACTAAAACAATGCATGAAGTGTCATGAACTTTGACAGTGCAGAGCTGAAACATGAGCACCAGGTGAAACACACCAACTTTAACTCATCCACTCCATAAAAACAGACACTTTCCTAAATGTTGCCATCTATATAAAGAGCAGCCGTCAGGTGAGTTAGAGGTCAAACCTCTGCTTATTCAACCGTTTCTATCTTTGACAAATACTTAAAAAGATTAAAATGCTGAACAAGACTGATTTATTTGCTATAACCGCCCTCAGGTCCTTGCAAGAAAACACAGAAATATTAGTTCAAAACACAAAATAAAAGTGGTAAAAGCGTATAAGTGAATTGATACGAGTCAAAAAATAAAAAAACGTCAACACCACAATTCCAAGTGCAGTAAAATAATAAATAAATCTCTACAGAAACTTAGACTGAGATCATTCCAGGCACTATCTGTAGGATCAGTGAAATATGACACAAAGTGTATGTTAGGTTTGTGTATTTTAACAAATAAACAGTTGTACTTGAATCTAGGCTGGGTTAATTAATTATAATATCATATTAATTATAATATCATAATAATTATAATAATAAATATTAATTAGAATTATATTACATTATACATAATAACTAATTAAAGGTGCAGTCTGCAGTTTCTGTAGAACGCAGCACTTAGAAAAATTTTCAACAGGCAAAGCATTCTGATCCCTCCCCCTCAGAGCCATATATGGCTCTGCTCCCCCTTGCTCTGCTGAAATTCAAATTCAAGCTCTGTTTTTATTGGCTGATTAACGGCGGGTCACTGTGGCTTTATAGAAATGATTTTTGAAACACCTGGAGAAGCAAGGGGACTATAGTTTTTTCAAAGATTACTTTGTCTAACATCAGTCTGTCAGGAGATATTTTCTTGCTAAACGCAATAATTTTTAAACAAGCAACATGGGAAAACACTGCAAATTATACAAACATGTCTCTCACTCTAAATATATTTTAGAGCAGAACTCTAAAAGGTCCATAGATTATAATCCATTTTAAATCAAAGCTGACAGATTTACAAAAAAAAAAAAAAAAAAAAGAGCTGCTCTTCTGTTAGCTTTCACGGCGCAGAGGTTAGAAAACATCAGAGTCAGAGTCAGAGAGTCTTTATTGTCATTTGCACCGCATGTGGTACATGTGATGAAAACGAGATTATGTACACGGGGTCCCAGTTACATCCAACAACAAATGCAAGAGAAAAACAGTAATAACATCTAGAATTAACTAAGAAAAACATCAACTAGTAATACACTAAGCCTAATATAGTGGGAATAAACAGCAGCACGAACATGAGTTTGTATGAGCAGATGGTCACAGATGAACACAGATGAACACAGCAACAAGAAAACAGATCAGCATCAGCATGATGTGATATTTTGCAGTGTTTATTTTTATTTTATTTTTATTTATTCATGAGTCTAACAGCCTCAGGGTAGAAGCTGTTCCTCAGTCTAGTGGTTCTACACTTGATGCTCCTCAACCTCCGTCCTGAGGGGAGTGGGGCAAAGAGTGAGTGTGCTGGATGAGTGAGGTCTTTCATGATGCAGGTGGCTCTTTTCCTGCATCTAGAGGTGTAAATGTCTGTGATGGTGGGGAGACTGACTCCAACAGACTTCTGTGCAGCCTTCACCACTCTCTGCAGAGCTTTCCTCTCTTCAACTGTGCAGCCTCCATGCCACACGTTGATGCTGGAGCACAGGATGCTCTCCACTGCACACCTGTAGAAGGAGGTGAGAACTGGGCTGCTCAGACCAGCTCGTCTCAGCCGTCTGAGGAAGTAGAGTCTCTGATGACCTTTCTTGATCAGGCTGGTGGTGTTGTTGCTCCAGCTGAGGTTATCATTCATGTGTACACCCAAGTATTTGTAGCTGGAGACCACTTCCACTGCAGACCCACCTATTTTCAGTGGGGCATGGGTGTGTTTGTTCCTTCTGAAGTCCACAATCATCTCCTTTGTCTTCTTCACATTCATGTGAAGATTATTCTCTTTGCACCAGCTCTCCAGGTGTTCCACCTCCTGTCTGTAGCTGGACTCATCATTGTTTGTGATGCATCCCACCACCGCTGTATCATCTGCAAACTTAACAATATGACAGCCTGGAAGTGTGGCTGTACAATCATATGTGAGCAGAGTGAACAGAAGGGGGCTCAGCACACATCCTTGAGGAGAGCCAGTGCTGAGGGTTATGGTGGAGGAGGAGAAGTTGTGGATCTTCACGGACTGTGGTCTGTCTGTTAAGAAGTCTAGTACCCAGTTACAAATAGAGGGGCTTAGTCCAAGTGTAGATAGTTTGTCTATCAGAGTTTGGGGGATCATGGTGTTGAAGGCAGATGTGAAGTCCACAAAGAGCAGACGCACGTATGAGTCCTTCTGATCCAGGTGGGTGAGAGCAGTGTGGACCACGGAAGAAATGGCGTCCTCTGTTGATCGGTTCTCACGGTATGCATATTGATGAGGGTCCTCGTTGATGTTGACGGTTGCCTTGATGTGGGACATGACCAGTTTCTCAAAACATTTAGCGACTATCGGGGTGAGGGCCACTGGTCTATAGTCATTCAGACCAGTCACTGTGGAGCTCTTTGGGACTGGGATGATGGTCGCGGTCTTCAGGCAGGTGGGAACTGACTCCAGTGCAAGTGAGGTGGTGAAGATGTCAGCCAGCACCTCACAGAGCTGGTCCGCACATTCCTTCAGAACTTTCCCTGGGATGTTGTCTGGTCCGGTTGCTTTATGAGGATTAATCTTTCTGAGACTGCCTCTCACTTCTGCTGCGGTCACCCTGAGATGCTCTTCATCTGGTGATGAGGTGAGTCTGGTGCTAGCTGGTCTGTTTGGATCATCAAAACGTGCATAAAACTTATTGAGGGCATCAGGCAGAGATGGGTCCCTGGGGCATTGTTTGTTCTTGCCTTTGTAATCTGTTATGCATTTAATACCCTTCCACATGCTCCGTGGGTCTTGTGAGGTGAACTGTCCCTCGATCCTCTGTGCATACGTGGCCTTGGCCTTCTTAATGCCATCCTTCAGTTCATTCCTGCTCTTTCTCAGCTCCTCTTTATCTCCTGACTTGAATGCAGTGTCCCTGGCTGCTAGCAAGGCGTGAACTTCTTTATTTAACCAGGGTTTCCGGTTCGGGTAGGATTTAACATATTTTCTTATGGATACATTTTCAGAGCATGTACTGATGTAGCCCAGGACTGAGGAAGCATAGAGTTCCATATCCACTGAACTTCCTTCAGTAGCTGCTTCTCTGAAAACAGACCAGTTTGTCTTCTCAAAACAGTCTCTCAACATGGGGGAACTATCTTGACTCCAGATTCTTATCTCTCTTTGTTCCGGCTTGGAGCGCCTGAGTGGGGGGAGTTGTCTTGGTGCCAGGATCAGAGAGTCGTGATCGGAAGCTCCGAGCGCTGGGCGTGTCTTCGCCGTGTACGCCCCCTTTACATTTGTGTAGACTTGGTCCAGCGTTTTATCACCTCTCTCTCAAAACATGGAGGTTCTATAAATATAGGTCTACAGTTGGATGGTTGTTTGGAAAAGTGGGAAAATCAAACGGCAGGATAAGAGCCAAATCAATAAAGTGTAATTTTCTAAATATAAATCACGCACTTTAAACCCTCTCCTAAAACACTGATAGCAAGAATAAAAACTTTAGTTGACACTTTTTTTTTTGTATTTCTTTACGGAAAACAGTCAAACATTTGGATGATGGAAAGTATTTTTTCTTATAAAAAATAATTAGCAGGATTCTTCAGAAAAACATATTTGGTGAAATCTGCACTTTTCTCTTTTGCGTCGGACAAACAAACGATCCCGACCGCAGCCTGAACAGACTGAACAACAATCTCATTAACAACTTTAACTAATTCCTGGAAACACATCACTTTTCCAACTGTTTTATTAACAAACTGGTTTTTACTATAATCCTGCTGCTACGTCAAACTTTGAATTTATTTTCTGGAATATTAGAAAACGACAACATCAGCCTCCCATCATACAAACCTGATTCCAAAAAAGTTGAAACACTGAACAAATTGTGAATAAAAACTGAATGCAATGATGTGGAGGTGCCAACATCTAATATTTTATTCAGAATAGAACACAAATCACAGATCAAAAGTTTAAACTGAGAGAATGTATCATTTTAAGGGAAAATATGTTGTTTCAAAATTTCATGGCGTCAACAAATCCCAAAAAAGTTGGGACAAGTCCATTTTTACCACTGTGTGGCATCCCCCCTTCTTCTTACAACACTCAACAGACGTCTGGGGACAGAGGAGACCAGTTTCTCAAGTTTAGAAATAGGAATGCTCTACATTCATGTCTAATACAGGCCTCTAACTGTTCAATCGTCTTGGGCCTTCTTTGTTGCACCTTCCTCTTTATGATGCACCAAATGTTCTCTATAGGTGAAAGATCTGGACTGCAGGCTGGACATTTCAGTACCGGATCCTTCTCCTACGTAGCCATGATGTTGTGATTGCTGCAGAATGTGGTCTGGCATTATCTTGTTGAAAAATGCAGGGTCTTCCCTGAAAGAGATGACGTCTAGATGGAGCATATGTTGTTCTAGAACCTGAACATAGTTCTCTGCATTAATGGTGCCTTTCCAGACATGCAAGCTGCCCATGCCACAAGCGCTCATGCAACCCCATACCATCAGTGATGCAGGCTTCTGAACGGAGCGTTGATAACAACTTGGGCTATCCTTGTCCTCTCTGGTCCGGATGACATGGCGTCCCAGTGTTCCATAAAGAACTTCAAATCGTGACTCATCTGACCACAGAACAGTCTTCCATTTTGCCACACTCCATTTTAAATGACCCCTGGCCCAGTGCAAACGTCTGAGCTTGTGGAGCTTGATTAGAAATGGCTTCCTCTTTGCACTGTAGAGTTTCAGCTGCAACAGCGGATTGTGTTCACTGACAATGCTTTCTGGAAGTATTCCTCAGCCCATTCTGTTATTTCCTTGACAGTGGCATTCATTGATGATGATAACTTAAAAGTCTTTGCTATTTTACGCTGGGTAACACCATTCTGGTATTGCTGCACTATCTTTCTGCGCAACAATGGTGGAATTGGTGATCCTCTTACCATCTTGGCTTCTGACACTCTGAGAAGCTCTTTTTATACCCAATCATGTTGTCAATTGACCTAATTAGTGTTAATTTGTCTTCCAGCTGTTTGTTATATGCTCAATTTCCTTTTTCCAGCCACTTATTGCTACTTGTCCCAACTTTTTGGGGATTTGTTGACACTGTGAATTTTTGAATCAACATGTTTTTCTTTTAAAATGTTACATTTACTCAGATTGAACTTTTGATCTGTCATCTATGTTCTATTACAAATAAAATTGACATTTGCCATCTCCACATCATTGCATTCAGTTTTTATTCACAATTAGTTTAGTGTCCCAACTTTTTTGGAATCCGGTTTGTACATTTAGAAACATATACAACAGATTTTCCTTCTTCATGGTGAGAGCCAGACAAGATAGATCTCAGCTGAAGCTGATCAGAGATCAGTGCAGGTTTCAGAAGACACCATGACGTTCACTGTTGTTCTGACAATACAAACAGCTTCTCGCACAAAAAACAGAAGCACAACAACAACAACAAACGCAGCTACGGCGATTAATTCCACCCATAATGTTGAGTATTCTACTTGACTGACAAACTGAAGTGAAAGTTTTCACAAAGTTATACTGACAAGGGCTGAAGGATACAGCTTTGACTCACCCATAAGTCACGATGCAGTTCGATCCAACGTGAGGTCATCAAAAACAATCACCTACAGGAAGTTATTTCTAGAGTCATGTCTTATCGGCTTTGCTTCAAGCACTTTTTGACAGTTTAGGATCAAATTTCTGGAAGTTTAACAATTTATTAAATTTAACCAACAGCCTGAGTGGCATGTGGAACCGACGTGGGCAACTTAAGGCCCGAGGGCCAAAAGTGGCCCTTGTAACTCCATCAGGTCTCCAATATCCTTACTTAAAAATAAGTAAATAAATAAAAAACACAGCAATTTACCAATGAGACTTAAGAAATTTTAAATGAAACATCTTACACAAAATATCTTGATGCATGCTCAATAATCCAGGTAGAAAAATCTAACAAAGTTAAATCTGGTCCTCCGCACAGATTAAAAGAAAATTGTTGAAATGTTTTGTCTTTTATCCAAAGGACTTCTTCAGTCTGAGGAGCTGCAATAAACTCAGTCTTATAAACAGCACCTTCTCATAGTGGATCAACCAGTTTGTTGCTGACATCCAGAACTAGCTGTTCACATGATGGAGGACGACCATCAGCCTAACGGCCGATCGATAAGAGCTCTGATGGCCGCTTGCTATTCACAGACGTCTGAGTGATACTAACAATCTTACGCAAAACTTTAAAAAAATTTTTTTTAAAGTGCTTGTGTTTCCAGAACTACACTGAACCTTTTAAAAATACAATTATATACTTTTGTTTAGCATATTTGCACTTGCATATAACATGTTAAGGTAACGTGTATAATTAGGGGTGCACCAATTTATCGGCCACCATTTCCTCAATTTTGGGAAATTGACCAATACTTGCATGAAAAACCGATTTTGTTGTTGTTGTTGTTTGTTTGTTTTAACAACAAATGTCTGAACTTCATTTATATTTCAGAGCACTACCTCATGGCCAGTTAAAACAAGTTTGTATTGTTGCTATTGTTCAAGGGTATGTTTTCAGTAAAATAAGATTGGAACATTGAAGGTGCACTGTGACCTGAGAACACCTGACAGTGTCGCTTATAAAACTAAATCGGTATCAGCAGGTCGGACTTTTTGGAAATCTGTGATCGGCCGGAAAACTGCGATTGGTGCACCTGTAATATATTGTCACAAGAGCCAATTTACCACCAGTCTTTTGTACCTAAAGGATATTGTAAAGACATGTTTTATAAAGCATGTTAACTTTGCTACAAGACAAAGATGGAAAAATCTCCTAGATTATCTGTCATTGTGTTACAATTTATTTTCCAATTCTCTATGTGGCACTTTGATTGCTTTAAATGTCTTGATGTGGCCCACCTCTGATGTGGAAGAACCATACGCAGCCACAAGGACCTGATGCCTCCTCATCACGCTGCGCCCCAGTTTACTGCTGTGGCATGGCTTCAACCATCATCATATCACAAGTTAGTGTGGCTGTGTTGGGTGTTGGTCACAGTGATGAATCTAATGGTTCTTGGTGAACTGGCTCCTAAAGAGACATTTTGAGCCAGCTGTTCACAAGTAGTACACAATGAAGAGTTGACTGAGACTCAAAAGAGCCATAAGTCCCATCACTACAGGTAGTCCTCGGGTTTTGATGGTCTCGAGCTACGACGTATTGTGGTTACGACGCATCTCCCATAAAAAATAATATATTTAAAAAAAATAATTATTATTTTTTTTAAGTTACGCGGTTTTACGTCGTAAACGGAATGCGGAATACGGAAGATGGACCGGTTTTACGTCGAAAACGTAGCGGCGGAGGAATACTGCACTGTACTCTCTAAAAAAGCTAAGTCTGGTCCTCTGGACATTCAAAAAACAAAACAAAACTGTACTGTGAACTAGGGCTGGGCGATATGGAAAAAAATCATATATCACGATATGGACTTTTTTATATCACGATAACGATATATATCACGATACAGTATATGCAACATGATGTGTGTGTGTGTGTACAGGAAAAATTTGGACCAAAGTAGAAAAAGAGTTAATATTAATAATAATAATGAATTTAAAGCCCCACTGACATGATTTTTTAATTTTCATAAAATTGCTCAAAATATATATATTTTATCATTTAAATATGTTCATTTTTGCAAACAAAATGCTAAATCACTTTAATTTTGCTTTAAAAGTGATTTTGAACTTCAAGCCGTGTTTAATCATGGGAAATCCAATTACACACGAACGCACCATCTGTGATGTAACACTGGGCAGAGGGCTCTGGTCTCTTTAATAGCGGACAATTTAAAACCCGACGAATTTATCAATCTATGTGAAGATTTGAGCTATTTGTCTTCATTTTGGGAAGCAGAAAATAGTTTGGGTGATGGAACAAGAAACAACAGGATCTAATTTAGGTCTGATGCTGTATCAGACTTACCTTCATGTCGAGCTGCTCATACCTGCGCACTGTGACAAGCCCAGAGCTCTGCCCGGTGTGACATCACAGATGGTGCGTTCGGGTGTAATCAGATTTCCCATGATTAAACACGGCTTGAAGTTCAAAATCACTTTTAAAGCAAAATTAAAGTGATTTATCATTTTGTTTGCATAAAGGAACATATTTAAATTATAAAATATATATACAGTATTTTGAGCAATTTTATGAATAGTAAAAAAAATCATGTCGGTGGACCTTTAATTTATAATGCACTTTTCATTGTTTAACAACGTAAAGCATGTGTCACAAACCCGCGTGTGCGTCAAACATAAAGCAGCGCCGTCATCTCGCAAAACCCCATATGAAGCTTCTTTGTGACAGTTGTTTTTTTATTCTTATTTACAGTGGTGGGCAACGCTAATCCAAAAATTAGTTCCGCTATTTCTAAAGCACTAATTTATTTATTTAGGTCCGCAATTTCAAAAGCACTAATGTCTTATGAAAATTAGGGGAAGCTAATTCTAATCCGCTAATTAAATTCAACAATTGGTAGCAGCAAGTTATGCAATATTTGCACTACACTGCCAACTAGCAGTGCATGAACTGTTATACAGTAAGTTGTTTGAGTTTCAGAGTATTTAGTTTGGTTCTCTTCAACAGGTTTCACAAGGACAAAATGTACCCATTCCAAAGTCTGTTAGCTAAACTGCTGACATATTTGGCTGTTTTTTTTTTCTTCTTTTGTTACTTTTAGTACCACTAGATCGCATGTGTCAAACTCAAGGCCCGTGGGCCAAATCCGGCCTACCATAACCGTTTCTGTGGCTCTCTACACCCTAGAACTTCAAGATAACAGTTGTAAGCATGTTGCTCTCAGGTGATGGGTCCCCATCCCTACACTCCCTGGTCTCTCTGTTAATTGTCTTGCTTATCTCCTCCATTTTGTTGTCCAGGTGTTTGTGATTGTCATGCTGTGTGTTCATGTACCTGTATATAAAGTCAGGGATTTTTTAATTGATAAAGCTCTGTATATGTTGTATAACACAATCATTGTTCCACATTTAATCTATTGTATTGAGGTTTGGGGAAAAGCGTGCAAAACAATTACAAAGCCTGTTTTTATTTTACAAAAGAGAGCTGTAAGAGTAATCACCAGAAAACATTTCAGTCACCCATCAAACACCTTGTTTCTTCAGCTAAATTTATTGAAATTCCAGGAATTGGTAGAATATAGTATTTTATCAGTTATGTATAGGGCTCATAATAACACATTACCTTTAAATATCCAAAGAAATTTAGACAAAGTTATTACAATCTTAAAGGGACAGATATTCATCAAACCACAATTCAGAACCAGCTTAAAGGGACGGTCTACCTCAATTCAGGGAGTTGGATTGTGGAATGTTCTGGAGAGTGATGTTAAAAATGCAAAATCAATTCATTCATTCAACCTTTATTTATACAGGCTAGCCTCGTTGAGTCACGGGGACTCATTTACAAGAGGGACCTGTCTCACTCACACCAAACAACCATCCACTCTCACACTCACACCTAGGGTCAATTTAGAGTCACCAATCAGCCTAACAAGCATGTTTTTTGGTCTGTGGGAGGAAACCGGAGTACCCGGAGGAAACCCACGCATGCACGGGGAGAACATGCAAACTCCACCCAGAAAGGCCCCGGACCGGGATTTGAACCGGCAACCTTCTCGCTGAGAGGCAGCAGCTCTACCAGTTGTGCCACCGTGCTGCCCAATGTATACATTTAAGAAAAAGGTCGAAAAGGACTTGCTCAAAAACTATATATGATGTAGCTTAGTGTGTTTGTGTACAGTATTACAGTTAGATAAATTAGTAGATTTATTCATTTTGTGATGTAGTTTGAAGGTTATCATTGGTTGAACAAACTGTGAAATAAATAAGGGGCAGATATAATAAGATTTCATCTTCTTTCTGCTCCTTTCATTTTATCCTACTTGTATTCTTCTATCTGATGAAACTGTTTTGTATTGTTCTTTTAAAATGAATGAATAAACATCAAATCAAATCAACGGCCCAGTCAGAGTCCAGAACCTGAAACCTTCAGAGAGCTGAGCAGAAACCTCAAAGAACTGAAGCAACAATGGAAAGAAGAGTGGGTCAGAACTCCTCCAGAACCAGGAGAGAGACTGATGAAGTCCTGCAGACTGATGAAGTCAGAGAACCACAGAGGATTCTGCTGCTGAAGGAGGTTCTGTTGGGTCAGAGGCACAAGCTGAGGTTAAATTTTAATGATTTTAGAACTTGTTAAAGATCATCCATCCAGCTAACTGTCTATCCATCCATCCATTCAGCTAAAAGTCTATTCATCCTTGTATCTGATGAAACTGTTTTGTATTGTTCTTTTAAAATGAATGAATGAACATCAAATCAAAAATAAGTCTGTATCTCTGTGTTTATCATTGTCCTGGCATTGTCTCCTCCTGTTGCCTCTGTCTCCTGAGTTCCTTGTGATTCCCTGAGTATGTAAGTTTGCTGCCTTGCGGACGCCATTTTGAAGAGTCCTAATGGTGAACTACTTTTTTAAATCCAGCAGATTTGACCAATTCGTGAAACTCTCAAGCTCAGAAAAACTTGTGCTATAACGTCAGCTATGAAATATATTTTTTCTCAGCAAAGAAATAATTGTTTTACCGTGTTTTGTTGTAAAATCCTGGCTTCTTTGGCTGTCGCGGACGCCATTTTGAAGAGTGCTAATGTGGCGAAATTCTATTTTTAAATCCAGACGCGTCGCGTAGGCCCTGAGAAACATCCATAAGTTCACCCTCCATGTTAAAAAGTCTTCGTCTGACTCTTCGAAAACAAGCAATAAGGCTGCAGAGTAACACACTGGCTGCTAACTGCTATAGAGAGAGCACACACCAAGAGACTGAGGGGGACGCTTTTTTGTGACGGACCACATCCGGCGCTGCTCGTAAATACGTTATTTCGTTTTTACTGATAGATAATTAGTTATTAGCGGTACTGCATTTTAAATAAAAATAGCATAAATCCGCTTATGAATTATAAAACTTAGTCAATCCGCTGTAAAGCTAACAGATTATTTAGCTACGCTACAAGCGGATTAGCGCAACAGCGCTCCCTAGCGGTCGGAGGCCCACCACTGCTTATTTATCACGATAGAGACGATAGAAGGAAAGTAGCACGATAGACACGTTTCTATCGTCCCCACGATATATATCGTCATATCGCACAGCACTACTGTGAACGCGGTTTTACATCGTAAATGGAATGCAGAATACGGCAGATGGACCTGTTTTACGTCATAAACGTAAAGCAAAGGCGGAAAATATTGTACTTTACGCTGTGGAAAATATTGTACTTTACGCAGTGGAAAATATTGTACTGTACTGTGAACGCGGTTTTACGTTGTAAACGGAATACGGAATACAGGTACAGCGGATGGACCGAGGAGAACGACGCCAACAGCATCCTGGTAGGCCATTAACTCTTTTTTCCCTTCATTATGGCTCCCAAACGTATGTGTTTTTTGATAATCATGTAGGGTACTGTGTTTGGCTAAGTGCTTGGTAATACAGTACTGTACATGTATATGGTGCAGTATGTACCAGTACGTATATTGCGACTTGCGTCGAAAATCGGTTTACGCCGCCGCGTAGGAACGGATCTACGTCGTAAGTCAAGGACTACCTGTAGTTGGTCACTTTTTAACATTCAAGGTGTTCAACAGGGAGATGCTGACAATCAAGCACCTTTCAGCACCTGGGTACAAAACAAAAGTCTCAAAACTTGAGTCGACGGTAAAGAAGCCGTTTGGAACTGGCAGAAGATTTATCACTAACTCAGCTCTGCTGCTCAACCCACAAATATTTTCCTTACAGAGGCGGCAACATTTAAAGGCAACTAAACAGGCTTTATTTAACTGTGTAAATTTTATCGCCATGAAGCATTGTTACAAAAAAAAAGTCTATACTTCGCTGATAGCAGCCTTTAAAAATAATTCTACAGTAAAAACATTATGAAACAATATTTGGAGTTAAAGATTTATACATAGTCACCTGGAAATTAGTTTAGAAATGTGGTCAGGCAGTGGTTATAATATAACCATATATTAAATGTAATGATTAATTAAAAACACAACTGACAAGACGGTGAGAACGTTGTCATTTTTTGAGTCGGGCAAGAAAAAAAAAACGACAAATGGAAAACACAGGTCACAACATTTTTTAAAGCCAACATCAATCTGACATTTGTTGTGTTTCTGATTTTGTTTTCCAGGGTGATGAGCTAACAGGAAGGGCTGCTGAGGAACACAAACCTTCTCTCACCAGCTGCCATGAATAGACCTCTATGAACGCACGCATTCATCTGGTGGGCTGGACCCAGAGAAAAACTGGTTTTGACTTAAAGTTTACGAGAACTGAACCTCTGCTCAGCCTCACATCTGGCTGCACGAGGACCCGCCGTGCCGCATCAGCTGTTCGTCACCGTTAAACAACTAACGTTGGACGTTCCTGACGCGCTCACGGAAACAAACGGCGCCCGGTCGATGCAGCTCGACGGTTCGGGAACGTTTCTACGTCCAGTTTGAAACCCAGCCAGGTGACCCGATCAGAGCTCCACAGGACGAGCTCTGAAAAAGTGTTGCCAGCTCAGACAAAACATCTGATTTAGACAGTTTTATTTTGGCCCCTACGAAATAATCTAACATTCCTTGATGATAGCAGAGAATTGTTTTGCTGCAGGCCTTGAAGGAAGGTCAAAATGAGAAAACTAAAAGAGTGCCTGCAGTAAGCCCCGTCATGTGCACAGATTTGAGTTGCTCCGTTAAATCTCAGTAAATCTGCAGAGTAGCATGACGAAAGCATGAGAACGCTCTATTGTTCGTTTCATATGCACGATATCACGCTGTCGATCAATAAACTGTATTGTAAAAGCAAGAAATGTTTGACTAAGTACAAAGGAAAAATGTTGTCTACAAAGAACTTTGACCTACGAAGCTATGAAGTTATTAGGGTTAGGTCATCAACGTTAAAGATGAATAGTCAGTGAGCCGTCAAATCAACAATATTTTCTAATCACTTCCTCGTTTGGTAATATGTCCAGGATCACGAGGTTGCGCCCATTATTGTTGTGTTATAGTATCTGGCACATTTAAAATCGTATTTATACTTTCCCTGCACAATTTGACACTTTGTAAGCTGTAAGGTGTTACGTTATCTCCACACAGTTTACATTGTATAACTCAGCAGATACAATATTTAATTGTGCAGCGGCTGCCAAAACTTTTAGAGTCAAAACTACCGTACTTTCCTCCCTATAAGTCGCATCAGTCCAATTATGTCCAATAAATTGGAAAAATCCATAAACGTGTCGCACCTCCGTATACGTCGCATCTATTATGCGTCGCCGCTGACGCGTCGTGTATGTTACGCGTCACCGCAAATGGCCACAGGAGCGTGCACGGTAGGACTTTAAGAAGATTAACACTTAAAGACAATTATTTGTTTGCTGAAAATTATAGCAAAGATGTGTCTGAGCTGAACTTTTCCTTAATAAATTAGCGTAATGGTCAAATCAGCTGAATTAAAAAAAAATAGTTTTGCTACGTCGGTGCTGCAAAGCGTGCACGCGCAGCGAGCGGATACGCTTAATTTCTTTAAAATTTAACAAGACAAACACCTAAAAATAGATATTTGTTGGCTGACACTATAGTAAAAGTGTTTCTGAGCGGAACTTTTCCTTTAAAAATTAACGTAATGATCAAATCAGCTGGATTTAAATTGTTTCGCTTTGACGGTCTTCCAAGCGGTCGCGCGCGCTGCGAAAATAAATTGTAAATAAATCGAATTTTAGCTCAAACATCTCCTAAAGCTAAAAATGTCCATCCAGTGATTACTTTCTGTAAGTTTCATCAAAATCTGTCGTGTGGTTCATGAGCTATTTTGCTAACAAACACTGAGGTAACACGTAGTTCAGAGCTCCAGAGAGCAGGAGGCCGTGCTGCGGCAGAGTGAGTCCGAGCAGAGGAGGCTTCTGTCGGACACATGAGCTGGGAACGGCAAAAGTGGTACTGCTCCATTTTTTCCGTCAGAATGAATGGAAACGGTCATATCTCAGCCAAAAATTGGTCTAAAAAATACATATATGGGGAAAAAAATCCCTAAATATGTTGCTTCGCCCTATAAGTCGCAGGACATGAAAATTAGTAAAAAAAAACTGCGACTTATAGGCCGGAAAATCCGGTACTTGATGAAATCACGCAGTACACGAATAAAACAAATAGTTTCACTTCTTAATATGCTGCTGACTTTATACATTTTGACTGTTTTAATATTTTTGTAACATTATTATTAAATTTAGATTGATTTCTGGAGATCTTGGACCCCCAAATTTATGGTTTCTGGCCCACAACGGGGACGCGAACCCTACTTTGGGAACCATCATGGTGGGCATCCTTCAACCTGAACTCTGACTTGCAGGAAGTCAACAGGTTCACGAACCACAACAGTTTATTGTTTTTTCACAACGTCATTTACGTGTTCGCTTTTATTCTTTTACGATGTTTCTACGGTGATGACGTCACTTGTGAAGGTTTAACGGAGGCCCAGCGCGTCCTGAACCGAGACGCGGAGAGCAGCAGCAGCAGATGAGCTAACTCACCTCTTTTACCCGAACAGGTAAAGGTGAGCGCTTCGTGCACGTTTACGTGGCTTCATTTGAACATTTCATATTTGCAGCTCTCGGGCATTAAAAATGGTTACGAGCACCTGTTGAGCGGGGCGGTCACGTGACGCTAGCGTTACCTTTAGCCTTGCGTAACAGACGCTAAAACTTTAACAATCAATGGCGGAAAATACTTCACCTGGACTTCATGAAGCGACAGGAGGCGAGTTGAACCGGTTGAACCGAGCAGGACGCGGCGAGTCGACGTGAATTAACGGGAGAGGCTGTGGCGAGGGCTCACCTGGTGAAGTGCCGCTGAATGGAGCTCCTGTCGGCTCCAGCTCCTGCCAGCCCTCCGGGGAATCCCTCACCATAACAACCGGCTGCACCTTCACTTCCTCCACCGGCCGCGAGAGGACGCCAGAACAACGTCCCGCAATTTTATTATTTTATTCTTCTCAGTTGATTTAGCCCATTTATATTTCATTTCTCTTCGTTTATCTTTTATTATTTGTAATTATTCATAATACTAAAATCAGAATAGATAAATGTAGTGGAGAAAATGTACTCTAAAACAAGATTTTTTTAAACTTTATTTAATTAACAATACAAAACAAAAAAGTACCATACCAATTCTTACAATCGAAAGTTACAAAAGGTGATAAAAGTCGTTGCTTGAAAATTTCTCCCTTGTTCCGCAATTTTTTAAATGAAATAAATACATTTAAGAATGTACTTAAATGCTGCAAAATTCCAAAAGCACAATCTTTATACAAGTATATTAATAGCTTATCCTAAACTTGAAACTTTTCTTACATTTGTCACTATTTTAACATTGTACTATGTTCCTCAAAATGTTTTTTTTCTCTTCTTTTTTGTTATTTAGAATGGTATTAATAATTCTCTGATTAATTTTATTATCATATCAAGTGTTAATTTGTTTTGTTCTATTCTTGTATTGTATGCCTTGTTATATTGTTATTTTGTCCTTTGTTGTTTGTTATATTTGCTTCATTCAATAAAAAAAGTTACAAAAGGTGAGTCATAACATAGTGTAAATAAAACGAATAAAGAGCAAGAAAAAAAATTATATGAGGAAATTGAAATCAGCCAAGAAACTAAGGAATTTGCCAGCATTTTTTTTTTCATTTACATATTTTAAAGATTTTGCATAGGACTTTAGCTCATTCTTCTTATTTATTTATTTATTTATTTAAATTAGGACAATGCATATTAATCAACATGACAGCAGTAAGCATCAATGTAAATATGCCAGAGTTAGCACAATAGCTAATTTTCATCTGTTGTCCTAAGGCAGGTAAGAATAAGAAACATCCCACAATACAAAAGAGCAGGGAATAATACAAACATCACCTATATAACACATATAACACAACATAAAATCACAATAAAGATATGTCATAAGAAAATATACAAAGTAATCTACACATGAGTGCACTTCTGGTTAGTTTTCAGCCAAAGTTTCAAAGAGTTTTTAAAGCCAGAGTAGGTGCCGCAGTTCCTGATGGAAACTGGCAGTGTGTTCCTCGACTGGTTCCTCTGGACACCACCATTTGGCCAAATTTAGTCCAAACAGACATCAAAAAGATCAGAACTAATTTAGCTAATATAATCAAATTATCATAGCATATTCATTATTTCCAGTCATATTAATTAACCCAAATTTGATTTATTGTAAAGTGAGAGTAAGTAGCTGAATCCCTTTGGATTGGATCAGGTCGCTTTCGTAAATGAGCCCTCGAGGCTCAATAAGATTTACCTGACTAAATAAAGGTTGAATGAATGAAAATGGATCCACATTTTAAAATCAAGCCAAAATTGCTGAACTATCCCTGCAATAAAAGAAAATATGTTCCAGGTTCTCACTCTCTGTCTCACAAAAAACACAATTCCCTGTGTCTTTTTTAAATGTTGTCCTTAGAAATTCCTTAGTAGGATAAATTCTATTTAAGATTTTAAATTGAATTTCTTTAGCTCTAGGAGGGACTGGAAATTATATAAAATTAGTTCTGATCTTTTTGATGTCTACTTTACTAAAGTCCTTCAGAATATATTATCTCCTAATTAAGTTAGGAGAATAGTGATATAGTTTGTTTCTCAAAAATGTATTGTTACATTGATAGTCAGAGAAAGCAACTCCATCAATACAGAGTTGTTTCAGACGAGGGGAAATATCAGAGAATATAATATCTTGTCTCACCATAGCTCTAAGAGAGACTGGAATATAATTTGGTTACATTTTTTCTCATCGCAATGGATTTGAAATTTTTTACAGAACTCTTGATATTGTAAAATGTTTCCTTTGTTGTCCATAAAATGCGCCACAGCTCACACGTCTTTAGAACACCATTCCTCGATAAATATAGATTTTTTTATTATTAATCAGAATGTACCTATTCTCTAAAACAAGATTAAAGTGAGTTTCATACGCTGTAAACAATTCAGTTTATTTACATAGCGTTGTCTCAGAGCACTGTACTAAAACCTTCACATACATAAAAAAACAATTAGTAAAGTTCTCTATAAGGAAGCAGTGGATTGTGTTGAAGCTGAGCAAGCACAGAGGAGACGGTGGAAAGGAAAAACTCAATTTTAACAGGAAGAAACCTGCCGCAGAACCAGGCTCAGGACGAACAACCGTCTGCTTTGACCGGCTGGTTGAGAGGACAGGAGGGAGAAACAGACAAACACAGACTAACTGGTCCAGGTGTAGTTTCTATAGGAAGGGGAAAAAAAAACATTTTAAGGATAGAAATAATTACAAATACAAACAAGTATTGCTGCTGGAAACTCTAGAGACCGTGAGTAAA
>JBBPBX010011106.1:11165-49897 GCA_038048925.1 Garcialebias charrua | reverse complement strand
CTCCTCCAGCTAGGTTGCCAGCGGAGGTCCTCTCCAAAAAAATTTGAATAAAATAAATGCCATTTCCTGTTATAACAGCCAATAAAATTCAATTTAATTTCAGTTTTGGTAAAAGATTGAAAGAGCTACTGCAGAGGAACCAAAGAGCCGCATATGGCTCCAAAGTCACAGGTTGCAGACCCCTGACCTAGACAATAAACTGGACTGGACAGCTAGTCGGAAAGCCCACCAAAGGATGCATTTCCTCAGGAAGCTAAGGAGTTTAAATATTGATTGCATTTTTATGAAAATGATTTACAGCTGTTTTATTGAATCTGTTCTGACTTTTTCATTTCTCTGCTGGTTTGGGATGTTGAACTTGAAAAACCGTAATCGCTTACAGGGTGTCATCAAAGAATGCGGGAAAATAATAGGGACTCAAATGAACAACATCATGGATCTATTTAAATCAAGATCTACATCAAAAGCTAAAAAAAATTTGGCAGATCCCACTCATCCTCTACATGCTCAGTTCAATCTTTTGCCTTCAGGCAGAAGATATGGCCTACCTAAATGCAGAACGAACAGATTAAAAAACTCCTTCATCCCCTCAGCTATTGGATTTTTAAACAAAAACTAGGTTTTAAGCTTATCTCCTTTTACATATTTTTATCTTGGAAATCTTAACTTCATGTTTTTAAGGATGAATAGTTTGCTTTTTTATGCTGTACCTTTTTAGTAATGTTTTATGTATTTTGTTTTGATGGTACTTTTTATTCTGTTTTATAGCTGTATGAATGTGCTGGCTGTCTCACCACCTCTACTTGTTGTAGATGAATTGCCCCTTGGGGACCTAATAAAGTGAACTTGAACTTGAACTAGGTGAGGTGTTCCGGGCATGTCCCACCGGGAGGAGACCCAGAGGAAGACCCAGGACACGCTGGAGGGACTATGTCTCTCGGCTGGCCTGGGAACGCATTGGGATTCCCCCAGAGGAGCTGCTCCAAGTGGCTGGGGAGAGGAAAGTCTGGGCCTCCCTACTTAGGCTTAAACCCCCGCGACCCGACCCCGGATAAGCGGAAGAGAATGGATGGATGGATGGACAGCTAACACCAACACCCTCTACAAAAGGACATAGCCACCTTTTTCTTTTGAAGAGACTCAGGTCCCTTAACATCTGCAGGACCGTGCTGCAGATGTTTTACCACTCGGTGGTCTCCAGCATCTTCTTCTAAGCTGTGGTGTGCTGGGGCAGCAGGGTGAAGAAAGCTGATGCCAACAGACTTGATAAACTCATGAAGAGAGCTGGCTCAGCTCTGACAGAGGAATCTGATCAGAGGATGCAGAGGAACCTGAAAGTCATGCACCATAACTCATGTTCCCTGAAGGAAGGGAACGAGGTGCAACATACTTGCTATGGGAATTCCGCGTGATTAACTGAAGGAATACATTCATGCCTTTTATGGCAGGGGGCGTCACCCCGCGCCAGAGGTACTGCCCTTTAGGTACCTAGGCGACTGACGCCCCTCCATCTTCCTAGAAAATTTGCACTTCACCGAGCTTTCAGCATTGAAAAGGGCCAGCTATGTTGCACCTCGTTCCCTTCCTTCAGGGAACATGAGTTATGGCTCATAACTTTCAGTTCCCTTTCAGTTCGGTCTCTCGGTACAACATACTTGCTATGGGAACGTAATTCATTCACACCCTTGAAATGCTCGGTAAAATGCCTGTTAGTGTGAAAATGTCTGCCATTGACCAGAGGGCATCTCAAAGCTACTTTCTATTGTGTATTAGAAAGAACAGCCTGAGTGACATCACACGCAGTAACATCCAAACTGTAGTACTTTGCAAAAGTGTTTAAAGAGCTCCAGTTTGCAGTAGCACAAATGTCTGCAACTGACACACCCTTGAACAATGACCAGGAAGTGGCCAAGCCCCTAGTTGAGTGAGCATGGACTCCAGGGGGCACTTGTTGACCCTTGCTACCGTAATCCCTCTTGATGGCCTCCCTCACCCAATGTGAGAGGTGCTGTCTTGATAGGGCCTTTCCTGTAGCAGGTGTGGCAAAGCAGACAAACAGTTGGGTTGTTTTCCTCCATTCGGCTGTTCTTTGCATGTAGGTGCGCAAAGCCCTCACTGGGCAGAGAGCCTGTAGCCTTTCATGTTCCTTGGTAAGGACAGTAGCAGGTAGAAAGGAGGAGAGATCAAAGTCCAGACTCCTATGGTTCAGGGTCAGGACCTTGGGAGTATATGCAGGATTAGGCCTTAGTGTGACTTTTGACCCATCAGGGTGAATTTGGTACACATTGGGTGTACAAATAATGCATGGAGGTCACCTACGCATTTCGCTGAGCAAAGTGCCAGGAGAAGAGCAGTTTAATAAGATAGAATATTTATCTTAATTTCGCAAAGAGGCTCGAATGGTGGGTCGCAAAGAGCCCCCAAGACCAGACCAAGATCCCAACCAGGGGTCAAGGTCCTGCTGGGCGGCCTAGTTCGAAGCACACCCTTCATATATTTCATTATGATTGGGTGTGCTCCAGGGGTCCTGTGTCGCCAGCCCTCATGACAGGCAGAGATAGCTGCAAGGAACACCTTAATCGTTGAATAGAAATGACCCTTTTCCAGTAAATCCTGAAGGAAGGTTAAAAGTTGAGCCAGGTCGCAAGCATAAGAAATAATATTCCTTTCTGATCAACAGGCTTCGAAGATGCACAATTTCTGTGCATATAGAGATTGTGTTGACCCGGCACGGGCATTTTGTATAGTTATCACCACGTTCTCAGGCAAACCCAACGCCATCAGTCTGTAATTTTCGGCTAACAGGCTGGAATTAATTCCAGAACCTGGCCTAAACAGCTGGGCTGTGACTCCCTGTGTGAGACTTTGAGAGTCCACCAAGTTGGGGAGCGGGCCTCCATGTTGATGTGTTAACAGACTTCTCTGACCGAGTCTCCTCGAAGACAGATGGAGTCTAATAATTTTATTAGAATGAGTTGGAGTAGGAGGTGTTCCGGGCATGTCCCACCGGGAAGAGACCCAGAGGAAGACCCAGGACACGCTGGAGGGACTATGTTTCTCGGATGGCCTGGGAACGCCTTGGGATTCCCCCAGAGGAGCTGCTTCATGTGGCTGGGGAGAGGGAAGTCTGGGCCTCCCTACTTAGGTTGCTACCCCTGCGACCCGACCCCGGATAAGCGGACGAAAA
This sequence comes from Garcialebias charrua, assembly GCA_038048925.1. Lineage (NCBI taxonomy): Eukaryota > Metazoa > Chordata > Actinopteri > Cyprinodontiformes > Rivulidae > Garcialebias > Garcialebias charrua. The sequence goes on along the minus strand of JBBPBX010011106.1, from coordinate 46,710 downwards.
TGGATGGATGGATGGATGGAGTTGGAGTAGGAAAACTACTGTTTCCCTCCAAAACAGGTTTTTCTGTTGGGTCGAGGGACTGCTGTTTCTGTAAACAAGCAGACCTCCTGACTTTAATTGTTGTCCGCCCAGGTGGGATACCGTGTGGGGACAAGGTTGATACAGCCTTGTGAGGAAAATCCCGTGCTGCACTTCCACTGTTCGAGCTTTATGTGTCCTTCATGAATAATAAAGGATCAACAGCGATGTGTGAACGTGGGGATGATCCTTTGTGGCTGGCAGACTCAAGGTAATTTGTTGAGAAGGAGCCCAGTTTCCTTTCAAAATCAGGAGGAAAAACCTGGTTCAACTCCGATCCTTTTACACGCACAGAAGCGTGATCACAGCCGCTTTTTAGAGGGTGTGAAAAATGTGTCTGCTTTGGGGTGTCCGACGTGTTCTCCTGTGGTGTGAGCATGTCACGTGGTCGTCTGTCTAGTGTATTAGCCGGCCCCTTGCTCCTAATGGAGCGGGGACTGGGACACGTGCCCTTTCCTACCTGCTTTAGCGAGAGGTGTAGGGTCTGTTCACAGACGCCTCTAGGTCTGCCTTTTGGAGACAGGTTCAAAGGTACCCTGCTGGGGCTTATTGAATAGGATGGCACCCCATGAGCCGTGAGGGAGGGGGATGTGGCCCCCCCTTTATGGTGGCTGACAGGCCAGAGGCCCATACTGTTGACTTTACTTGTGTTGGTTTGTTGTTGCTTGTTTGTTTTTACAATAAAACAGGGATGGGAGACAGGGAGAAAATGCACCTTTTGTCCTTCTGGTAAATCCATCAGCGTCATCCACAGGTGGCGGAGCGCGATGACCATTTCCGCCATACCTCTGCCCTGAGCCACAGCAGCTGTACCCATCATACGAAGGACAAAGTCTGTAGCTCTGCGGGCTTCGTCCAGTAGTTCAGCAGCAGCTTACTTATCCGAGGTTTCCTGCAGTTGTTGGAGTTTTTCTACGAGGTAAGCCTGCATCATCGCTGATACGTTCATAGCGCGCCGCGAGTCCTTGAGCTCTGTAGCACTTTTCGAGAAGCGAAGCTGAGGCTCTGCAAGCTTTGCTAGGGAGAGTCGGCTTTGTTCCTGACGATCTGGGAGCTAGGTGGGACGCTAGCGTGTCCTCAATCTGAGGTGCATTAGCTATTCCCTTCTGATCCATGCCCTCCACGTTGAGGAATTGTGAGAGGGGGAGAAGCATGGGCACTCGTGGCTGGGGCCAGGTGCGGGTTAGTTCCGTGAGGAAGTCTGGGAACATGGGCATCCTTTGCCTTGTTGCAGCCTGTTGCTTTGAATAAAAATGGTTCCCCGCCAGCCTCGTGACCTGTTGGCAAGGTAGGGGTTCCGGCCAAGGGATGTTCAACGCGTCCGCCGCTCTGTGGCACAGGTCGAACAGAGCCGGGATGGAGAAGTCCGTTTCAGGGAGTGCAGGTATCGAGGTCCTAGGGAGGCACTCTCCCGGATCCTCGATCTCGAGTTCTGGTTCCTCCGCGGAAAATTTGCCCGAGGCTGATAATAATAATAATAATAATAATGAATTTAATTTATAACGCACTTTTCATTAATGAAAATCTCAAAGTGCTACAAAGTGCAACAGAATTTAAACGTCAATAAAACAAGTAATAAAACAAGTAAAATCAATAACAGTATCAACTAAGATCAAAGGTAGAATTATGAGGAGGCAGAGTATGCTCAGTTGAAAAGAAAGGTCTTTAAGCCACTCTTAAAGTCAACCAGTGACTGTGGGGCTCTCAGGCAGTCAGGAAGAGAGTTCCACAGGCGGGGGGCAGCCACACTGAAAGCCCGGTCTCCCATGGTCCTTAATTTGGTTCTCGGAATGTGAAGGAGATTACTGTTCTGTGACCGCAGAGATCGGGTGGATGAGTATGGAATAAGAATGTCCTTTAGATAATCTGGTGAAGATCCGTGTAAGCATTGATGTGTAATGAGAGCAGTTTTGTACTGAATTCTGTAGGCGACAGGAAGCCAATGGAGGTTATGGAGAATGGGTGTAATATGTTCAGATTTATGAACTCTCAACAAGATCCTTGCTGCACTGTTTTGAATATATTGAAGCTTCTGAAGGTTTTTGCCAGGGATTCCAATAAACAGGGAGTTGCAGTAGTCGAGTCTGGAGGAGACAAAGGCATGGACGAGCTTCTCAGCATCGGAAAAAGTTAGGGATGGGCGAAGTCTGGAGATGTTTCGAAGATGGAAGAAGCAAGTTTTAAACAGATGCTTAATGTGAGTTTCAAATGTAAGATTAGAGTCCATTTTTATTCCAAGATTAGTAATAGAGGTGGAGAGGGGGATGTCTTGTCCAGAAAAGGAAATTGTTGTTAAAGTTGATGTTTGTACCTGGTGAGGGGTGCCAATCAGTATGGCCTCAGTCTTGGAGCAGCTGAGATGGAGATCTCGTCTTCATTCATCATGCCTCTGGTGTTGAACTTGACTGTTAGGTCCCCCATGGTAGCAAGCGGGTCAGGGTTGTCGCCCCATTCGACGCGGTGCTGTTGTGTAGAGCCATGTGTTCGAGCTCTGGCGATGGAGTGAGGGTCTCCGTGGTGTCCGGGTCCTGTGGACCAGCTGCGCCTCCCATGGCTTTAGCCACGAGATCCACGCGCTGCCGTAGCACCGCGTCCAGCATCTGGCTGCAGTGTGGGCAAGAGTCGGGCACGTCCAGAGCTTGTCTTGCATGAAATATACCCAGGCAGACTGGACAGGCCTCGTGGGTGTCCGTCGCTGCTAGGTAAAATCCACAGCCGTTGGGACAGACGCGCGAGTTTGGGTTTGCCGTCCCGCTGGCTTTCCTTTGAAGTTTAGTCTTTCGCTTCCATTTCTCCGGAGGCATGTCCGAGACAAGGCGAGCGAGACCTTCCAGAATCCTTTTTCTTCTTTGTTCGAGAGTCTCCTCTGTCGTGTCGCTTTCGCTGGCTAGCTCGCTAAGCTAGTGTTATACGAGGCAACGGTTGTGACGCAGTTATAACTCCGTCGAGCGAAGCAACCTGTAGGAGAGAGGAGAGAAGAAAACCTTGAGGTTATAGAAATGTGCTGGGCTAGCTTTTGCCAGTCCAGCAGTACGCAGGGAAAAATTCTCTGTGCGCTCTGTGCAGGGAGCGAGCTCACCTCAAGTTGAGCGATGGAGCAGCAGAGAAGTCCCGCGAAGAGAGGTAGTTCGGGTATTTGCGAGGTGAAGGGCAAAAAAGAGGAAGATGGAGGGGCGTCAGTCGCCTAAGTACCTAAAGGGCGGTACCTCTGGTGCGGGGTGACGCCCCCTGCCGTAAAAGGCGTGAATGTATTCCTTCAGGTAATCGCGCGGGGGCGCAATTCCCATAGCAAGTATGTTGCACCGAGAGACCAAACTGAAAGGGAACTGCTCCAGGTCCTGAACAACACGCCACACCCCCTGCATGACACACTGGAATCTAACCGCAGCACCGTCAGTCGTAGACTGAGACCAGCGAGGTGCTTCCTCCCTGTTGGTATCAAACTTTTCAACTCCTCCCCCTTTCTGCACGGAAGACAATAAAATTAACCCTGTGCTAGAATAAACTCTTTCATGGTTCTGTCTGCACCTGATCTGTTTTAGACCTTAATGATAGTATTTTCATATTTTGTGTGATTCCTTGTGCCTGCTCCTTTGTACTGAAACTCTGGCACAACAATTTCCTGCTGGATCAATAAAGTTCTCTCTTACAAAGTATCTCATCTTATCTTATCTTATACATGTTTTTAAAAATGGAAGAAAATTATGTTAAAATGTTTAATTTAAAAACAGCTACATTTATTTTATTTTACAATTCATTTACAGATATTTTATGAATGTTATGAATATTTATCTATGAATATTTTTATTCATAATATGGCTACACTAAACACTTAAGAAGCTCAAATACATGCTTTATGTGCAGTAAGAATGCTATGATCTCAAGACAAACTATAGTGAAAATAAAAGGTTTCCTTGTTCTTTGAAGATTGTTGCACATTTCAACAAAGAAATGCTTGTTTGGCTTTTTGGACAGGCATTTCTTCAGAACATAAAATCTAAAAGAGCTTGTTAATTTGTTGGCTTTGCGTGGTCAGAGTTCCTTTCAAAGTTTAAGATGAGGGCAAGCACGTTGATGGTCTCATTAATTTTGCATAAAGACAGGAAACTGCACAAGTTAAAGTCCTTTTAATGTCAAATGCTAATCTTTCATCTCCTAAACTGCTGCATGTACAGTGTTTGCCTAAGCCCTGGCTGACCTGCATCTTTGAAGTGTTCATCTTTTCTGACAAACGTCCATTTGTGTCCTCTGAGATCCTGGTGGAGGTTCTCTACCTGTTAACTTTCAGCAAAGTAGAAGCTCATCCTTTATTAAGTTAGTGTTGTCGAAAGTAATGCTTTTTTATGTTGTTTTAAACATTTATTCATTTCAACTGTTTGAAAAGTCTTACTCTTTGAACAGCAACATATTTTTGAAAGGGTACTTTTATCCCAACATTAACAAACTAATTTATATTTGAAGATTCAGCCACAAACCCAGAATCAAACATGTGGCTTTGGGACACTGAGCATCCTGAAAACAGCTTTTAGTCGTTGCTTGAACGTTTACTTTCAAACATGCATTTTGTTTCAATCTTAGCCAGTTTGAATGGCATTTGTAAAACGAACAGTTTATCATTTATATTTTTTCCATCATTGCTTTGCTAAATGTAATCTTTAAACCTTGGTTTATTATAGTTGCTGGCACTTATGTAAATGCAATTAGACTTCACGTAAACATGAGACGTATGAAGAAACCAATCCTCAAAGTGCTAGTTCAGTTTAGCCTTTTCAAGGTAATCGTTTTAAGACATGAGCAACTTCAAATGTGATTATGGATGTTTGAAGTGGTACGTTAAGGAGTTGCACTCATATAAATATATCTTAATAGAATAAGCAGCGTTGGACGGTGGGATCGGTGGTGCTCTATAGGTTCTGCATGACGGATCTGACCAGTGTGGATCATTTTACCATCAGGGGAAGATTTATGACACAAGCCCAACTTCTAATCAAGAGGCTGTTTTTGTGTCTATCTAACGTTGAATAAGAAGTTGCTTTGCCCGGCCAGGTGCTGTGTGCATGTGAGCAAGAGTGCGCTTGAGTGATGAGGTATTTGGCAACTAGAAAGCAGACTTTATAATCAGAGCCTGGGTGATGTTTGACCCAGTTCCAGCTGGGAGCGATCTGTGATGCCTCCAGAACCCAAGTGTAAGGACGGAAAAATATTAAAGAATAAATGAAAGATAGAAACAGAACGAAGAGAACGTAAAGGAGAAGAAAGGGAGGGAAAGTGTGCCTGGCATCTTTTCACCTTGCATGCACTTTGAACATTTACTCATAGTCACCTTTCAACTCGTACACCCCCCAGCTGACACTTCTTCACTTTGTAAAGTGCTGTGTGCATGTGTTACATTCTGTGTTTTATTCCCCTCACAGGCCTCTGATCTCACACTGACACGTTGAGATGAACGACTGCCTCTGCCAGCTCTCTGCTCACGCAGACATATTGAGGCGTATCGCACTCTCCAGCCATGTGGCCCTGGCTGCCGTTTTGTGCGCAGAAGAAAGAAAGTGTGCATGGTGTGGACTCCTGGAGACATTTAACTTTCTCACACACAAACGAGAGAACGGTATAGGACGTTACACACATTGGCACACCGTTGTGTACACGCACACATCCTGTATTCATGGAGCAAAAAGAAGCATAACAGCACGAGCTCCAACAGTGCCTCTTTGACAGATTTAAGTAAATAGCAGCAAACAAGCGGTTATTTTTGGCAAACCGGGCTGCAGTCCATTCCAAGAACTGGGGGAGGTCTAATGGGAATGCAGGGAGACAAAATCACATAAACACATGTGATTAAAGTCAATATCATATGTATCATTACTCATTCAGACATCATATTCCTTTACTGGAGCAGCGGGCACAACACTTTTCTTGTTACTGCTTCTCTTTTTGAGACATTTCAGATGAGCTGGGCCTGAACTGAAACATGATCATCCTGAAGCTGAACAGAGCGTAAGCATCTGCTACACTCAGGGAAACAGGTGGCCACGTGCACGTTAAACTTGTTGGTAACACTTTATAATAACTACACCTTATTTAGCCTTATTTAAGCATTAATAAACATTTAATTAACATTGAAAACGTCATTAATTAAGGATGATTCACACTTAATACACTATTAATTAACACACTTATTAATGCTTTATACATAAAGAATAATGAGTTCCAAAACCTACGTACTCAATGTTTATTCATGCTTAATAACTCATGAATTAACTATGCTATCTATATTTGTAAATGCACAAATTAATGTACTTTCACCACATGTATTAAATGCGTCCTAATTGTTAAATAATGTTTGAATTCACTATCTATTAATCCTGCAATGCATCATTAATTAAGGCAGTTGCTAGTAGTTACTTAAGTGTATTTGTGAACCCTTCTAAAGTGAAGACTATTCATTCTTTATTAAGGTTTTGTTAATGTTGAATAAATCCTAAATAGCCAAGTTATTTTTCACTTGTGGAAATCTAAAATGTTTACCCAACCTGGGTCATGATGAAACACTCAACCTGTAGCAGGTCACTAAAGTGGCAAAAATTGTGTCAAAGAAAAGTAGTGCAAAACATTTTGGTCACAAATCAAATGATAGGATTTTACAACGTTTCACTGACGTTTTTCTTTTTCTGTTCGTGTTGAAGCGGCTGCTTCAACAACCCGCCCGGACAGAAAAAGCTGTGACACAAAACGTGCGTGGTGACGTCGTTGTTACGCAGCGCTCACTCCAACAGCAGGCGTTAGCGATAGCAGGCTAAAAGCTAAGCTAGTCTCCAAAGCGCGTTGTTTTCGCTTCAAAACGAGTCAAACGAGTGCTCATGACCGTCAGAATGTGACTGAACAAAGTTTCACAAGCGAAGAGAAAGCTGACGACATCACGATGTGGACGTAGTTCGGTTTTGTTAAACTGCAGGCTTCTTCTGCAGCGAGTCCTACTCGGTTTCTTTATTTTGCAAAACGTGACGGAGTCGTTCTAACTAGCGGTGGGAACATCTAACTGACAGATGTATGTTTTATTGACTTTTAGAAAATGTCAATACAAACCTGTTTTTGGTATTCAACGTCTCCTGCTTTGATTTTTGTCTGATTTCCACAAGTGAAAAATAACTTCTGGCTATTTAGGATTTATTCAACATGAACAAAACCTTAATAAAGAATGAATAGTCTTCACTTTAGAAGGGTTCACAAATACACTTAAGTAACTACTAGCAACTGCCTTAATTAATGATGCATTGCAGGATTAATAGATAGTGAATTCAAACATTATTTAACAATTAGTACGCATTTAAATAAGTGTGTTAATTAATAGTGTATTAAGTGTGAATCATACTTAATTAATGATGTTTTCAATGTTAATTAAATGTTTATTAATGCTTAAATAAGGCTAAATAAGGTGTAGTTATTATAAAGTGTTACCAACTTGTTTAATATGCTGCAACAAGCCCTTTTTTCTAAACATGGCAGTAGGATGAGCGGGAGCTGACATGGTCAAGCTGACCCACTATAAGTGGATTTGTAATCCTCCAGTGGATTTAAACAGTGTTTAATGTCATGGCCAATGTGTGTGTGTGTGTGTGTGTGTGTGTGTGTTCACAGCTGCATGTTTCCCCCATTTACTAATTCTTCTGTCCATGTTGCTTCCTGAATGTATTCCCCTAATCCAACAGCATGCCTTCTTTACGAACGTACCCAAATCAGTTTATTTCTTCTAACTTCAACGCTCTCTCATCTGTTCCTTATGCTGTGCACATCTACTAAAGTAGGCAGCATAACACATTTACACATGTGTAGCACACATACAACCTCAGAGTGCATTGGCAGTACCCCAGGGAGGATAAGCTGCTTTGGGGCCAAGGGATACCGTCACCAGTCGATTAATCGGTCATTACCGACACCAAGCAGGGCCAGAAGTCTTGTGCCACTGTGCCACGAACACAGAGTCACAGGGAGATCACATCCCTGCAGGAGGTTAATGTGACCTGACTGGAAAAGGCTCATCAAGGTCAATCAAACAAAATACGAGTTGCTTAGCTACATGGAAACTGAAGCCTGATGAGCGCTGCAGATGGTGGAGCATGTAGTAAATGAAGGCCTTTGAAGGCTACTTTACTGGAGTAATAAAAACTTAAGAAGTATTTACTTGTGATAGCACCTGGAAAGAGTGGACACAGATTTATGCAGCTTGAACTGTTAAGGGAATTTTATGAGACTTTCCCAATCAAACACAATTTTGGAGGCAAGGATTTAAAATAATTTAATTTGCAATTATTTTTAAAGATCTTGCTGTTATTTACAACCAGAGAAGGCAAGTCAAAGTCAACTTTATTGTCAGAACTGCAATATGTACAGGACATACACAGGATTGAAATTGCATTTCTCTCAGTCCCTCGGTGCAACAGTAACCATTTAAACACTAAAACACTAAACATTTAATAAACATAAGCATAAAATAGTAAAAGTGTAACACTGTCCTGAGTTTTTGCATAGTAGTATAAAAGTATGAAAATTTACACCAACACTAAAACACTAAACATTTAATGAACATAAGCATAAAATGAAATAATAAAAGTGTAATACTGTCCTGAGTTTTTGCATAGTAGTATAAAAAGTATAAAAAGTATATCTATAAAATAAACTGAAGGTTCTAGCATTGACATTTGCAAAGAGTGGCACAGCAGCATATGAGTTAATGTACACAGTATATGTATGAGGTAGTTGATGTTGGTATAGAGGCAAAGTGGCATATGCAGTAAGGCACATTGGGCATCCTTAAATAAGGCTAGTCAGAGAATACTGTATATGTATCAGCAGTAGTGTAGATATAAAAGTAGTGTAAATGTAAACAGTAGTAATAAATGTAAAACAGTAGTAATAAATGTAAACCGTATTAATAAATGTAAACAGTAGTTTGACTATAGGCAGTGATGTAATACAGACATTAGTGCAAATATGAGAAGTAGTGCAAACTGAATGAGCACATGACCAAGAGTTTAGTGAATAACTTGTTTGATGACACAGGGTCCAATCTTTGTGTTGTGTGGTAATGTGTGAGAAAGTTTTTTGTGATTAAGGCAGTACAAGTGGGAGGGGAGGCAGAGCAGGCAGAGAGTTTATTATCCTGACTGCCTGACGAGCCTGGAGACTTCTCAGTCTCCTCCCTGATGGCAGCAGTCTGAAGCAGCTGTGTAGTGGGTGTGTGGGATCACCTGCCATGCAGAGGGCTTTTAATAAACATAAGCATAAAATGAAATAATAAAAAGTGTAATACTGTCCTGAGTTTTTTGCATAGTAGTATAAAAGTGTAAAAAGTATATCTATAAAATAAACTGTAGGTTCTGGCATTGACATTTGTAATAGAGTGACAAAGCAGCATATGAAGTTTATGTACACAGTATATGTATGAGGTAGTTGATATTGGTATAGAGGTAAAGTGGCATACCATACCATACCATACCATTTTATTTATAAAGCACTTTAAACAGGAACAAGTCCACACCAAAGTGCTGGACAAACAAACACGCAACAGGCAACACAGACAATGAAGTACAACACGAAAAACATAAAAACATTGCAGATCATAAATCAAACGATCCAATACAAATCAGCTGGCATTGAAAGCAATGGAGTAGTAGTGAGTTTTTAACCGGGATTTGAAAACCGAGAGGGAGGGGGCCTGTTTGATGAGCAGCGGTAACTCGTTCCAGAGTCTTGGGCCTGCCACAGAGAACGCCCTGTCACCCCTGCGCTTAATAATAATAATAATAATAATAATTAATTCAATTTATAACGCACTTTTCATTACTGAAAATCTCAAAGTGCTACACATATATTGAATGCTACACACATTCATAAACCGGTGGCGGCAGACTACCATGCAAGGTGCTTTCCAGTCCTACCGGGAGCAACTCAGGGTTAAGTGTCTTGCCCAAGGACACAACGACACATGGTGCGGGTCCCGGGAGTCGAACCGCCAACTTTCCGATCGGGAGACGACTGCCATTACCACTACACCACGGCCGCCCCAAGAAACTCGCTTAAGGCGTGTTTCTGGAACTATTAAAGACCGTGTAAAGTGAAATTAAATGTGTGTTTTTAGTTTGTCACATGGCATAAATATGTGTTATTAATCACCCATTTAAATCTGACTGATTAAAAACATTGTTTACCTTATAAAATTAAGTCTCAAAAATCATGAAAAAACCTTATTTTCTCTTGGTCTGGAACGCTAGGGGCGTGTCAGTGCGTGGGCGTGGTTTCAGGCAGCTGCGCTGGTCCTGCTCGTGTCCCACAGTGGAGAGGCACTGAGGCAGACAGCAGAGCCAGTAAACCTGCTCTGTTTTTATCCGAGTTCTGTCTGTAACAGCAGCTACTTTTTCCAAGAGTTACGCTGTTTTTGTAAATAGTTTTCTTGTGTGTTTTTAATCTGGAATGAATAAAAAAAAAAAAAAAAAAGAGTTGCACCATGCGGGATTTGAACCCGTGGGCTTTGGGACGGAAGGCAAGCGCTCTAACCATTGTCCCAACCAGGCATTACAGATACTCAGCATAAAACGACGCAGTATAAAAACATGTTATGATTTGTACGGGTGCCCTGACCATTGCGACATCCAGGGAAGATGCACGAACGAGGCATAATTGATTAGCTAGCTAACAATGAACAAAATATCTATGCTATTGCTATCTGATGCTGTCTGCGATTCGCGAGTGAACGGCTCCACCGAGGCGAATTTATACGGCCGGAGCTGCAGGGGGTGGGGGCTCTACTAATGAGGACCGCGTGACGAAACGCGGTCACGTTTAAAACACGCCTAAAAAATCCTGAACCAGAAATATGTTTATACACAGTTTGCTCTATAACTCCAAAATTAATTGAGCTACAATTTTGAGACTTTTTACTCATTTACAAGATTACAATTATCACATTTATAATGTTTATTTAAGAAAATGTTGAAATTCACTTTACACGGTCTTTAAGAGTACCTGATCCTCTGACCTCAAAGCACGTGGAGGGACATATGGGTGTATCAGATCCGAGAGATAGGCGGGGGCGAGACTGTTCAGCGATTTGTAGACATACATGAGAATTTTGAATTGGATTCGAAGATGAACCGGTAGCCAGTGAAGGGAGGCCAAGACTGGTGTAATGTGCTCTCTTCTGCGTGTGCTGGTTAAAAATCGGGCAGCTGCGTTCTGAACCAGTTGTAATCGTGCAATGGTGGCTTGACTGACGCCAAACAGAAGTGAATTGCAGTAAAATGATGACAGAATGTTTATTCAGCTGGGCTCCTCTGAAAAGTCATTGGAATTCCTCAGTAGAAGGTTTGGGAGAGTGAGAGCGTCAGGTTTACAAAACTTCTCCAGGCGTGTTGAGATAAGACGGCCTATCAAGGCCAGTCGGGGAGCCAAATTTCAGATAAACATGATTGTTTAGGGGACAGGCAGAACTTTAATGACATCTACCTTCTGTCTGTGTCGGTCCACTCGCTTCCGAAATGTCCAAATTAAATGACCATACCAATGGAATGTGCCTGAGAAAAATCCCTGGGATCTAATCCATTCAGCCAAAAGTCTGGGTTCTCGAGACATGAACCAAGCCATCATGTAAGGCAGGCAGCCTGACCAGGTCCAGATTTGCCGCCGACATCTTCCTTGTGTGTTGATAGACCAGGAACCAGCCGAATCCAAAAAGCAGGAACCAGTTATAAATCCAATTAAATCAGTGGTGTAGTCTACATTTTTGTAGTGGGCATACCGTGCGAAACCAAAGTACACTGGTTAGTAAAGTGTAACCGTCAATTTATTTTGATTTTAAGCATATTGAACAGTTCCAAATTTCTCTGATGCTTATATTTGAATAAATGAACAACAAACTTTGTACAACAGCTGGCTTTGTATTAAAAACATGTTATATAATTTATAAAACAGTATCAAAGAAAAGTACTGCACACCAATAGGATTAGATGACATGTACCTAATGGTATGTCATGTACCATTGGGCACTTTTAAGTGGGTATAGTGAAATTCTTAAGTTTTTCTAGTGGGTATACTCCATATACCCGAGTATCACGTAGACTACACCACTGAATTAAATATGTGTCCTTAAGATCTACAGATGACAGCAGAGATAGACACATCATCAAGTCTTCCAAGTCGATGAGATATCCAGCTGTGTGCATGCCAACAGGGCAAATCGGCTTTTTGAAGAAATGTTATCAGTTGTGTTGAGGGACCAAGTGACCAAAATTGAAGTCCATAGTTATGATTGGGAAGATTTTGTAGAAGAGAGGCTCTCAGACAGTTTCACAGACAAGACAAAGCAAAAGCAAAGCGGAGACCAAGAGGAGACGTCCGCCCTTGAGAAGAGCAAGTGTTGAATTATATCCCAGTTGTTCAACCTGTGCTGCACCTCTGATGATCTCATTCCTAATCTATCCATCCTTGTCACCACTAAGCAGAGCCTCAACATCTTCATTTCTGCCACATCCAGTTCTTTCTCCTGTCTTTTTGTCAGTACCACTGTCTCCAGACCATACAATATAGCTGGTCTCATCACTGTCTTGTAAACTTTTCCTTTGACCTTTGCTTCCACTCTTTTGTTGCAAATCACACCTGAAACTGTATTCAACTGTATTGAACGCCTTTTTTGTTTTTATCATGTCCTGGACGACTGAGAATCTTCACCAGCATACCTGAAACTTTTCTTCATCCACTCCACCCTGCCTCGACTCTCATCTTCCCCTCTTTGCCACACTCCTCGGACAGTGGACCCCATTTTCTGAAGTCCTGCACCTTTGTTACCTCTGTTTCTACCCTCACTGTTCCACCAGCCTCCCTCTCATTCACGCACATGTATGCTGTCTTAATTTCATTCCTCTTCTTTCAAGTGCATACTTCCACCTCTCCAAGTTCTCTTCCACCTGTTCCTTGTTCTCACCATACATCACAATGTAATCTGAAAAAAATCATAGTCCATGGAGATTCCTGCCTGACCTCATCTGTTAATCGGTCCATCACCAGAACAAACAAAAAGGGGATCAGAGCTGATGCACTCCCACCTCCACCTTGAAGCTATCTGTCACTCCTACAACACATACCACTGTCCTGCTGTCCTCATACATGTCCTGTACCAGTCTAACATACTTCTCTTTCACCTCAGAGTTCCTCATGCAATACCACTCCTCCTCCCTTGGCACAATGTCATATGCGTTTTCTAAAGACACAAAGACTCATTGGATTGTCGACAAGGGAGAGGGCCGGCACCAGAGGAGGTGGTGTGCCAAAGAGGCCATTTTAGCACCAACATAACTGGTTTGTTCCACTTTGGAGTAAGCTGTTGGGGGAAGAATCAGTTTTGTGTTGTGTGTTTCCTTGACTGATGAAGCCTGGATGGAAGGTGAAACGTTTCAGCACACAAAAAGAAACTTTCCAGATGATGTGACTGAAAAATTGTTGGATTAATTGGAGTTCTTTTTGACCCTCTCTATACTTCTCCATCAGCAAGGATCAATCAAAGTAAAGTTGACATCTGTGGTGCTCCTTCTCAGCATGAAATCATAGCTGCTCACAAATTTTGACGTCTCATCCAAGTCTAGCTTTGACAACTCTCTCTCAGATCTTGACTGTGTGGCTCATCAACTTAATTTTCCTGTAGTTGCTACAGCTCTGTACATTCCATGTGTTTATTTTAAACGGGGCATTTTCTCAACCCCAAATACTGTATGCCACCTCACTGCTATCTCTCCAAGACATTTCCAAACCTCCACTGGTATGTCATCAGGTCCTACTGTCTTCCTGCTTCATTCTTTTCAGTGCTTTACAAACTTCACCCTCACTAATCTTTCACACTACCTGGTCCACAGTTTCAATGACCTCTACTCTCCTTTCCCTTTTATTCTCTTCATATTTTAACTCCTCAAAATACTCCTTCCATCCTCCTGACATATGCTTTCCTTCTGCACTTGTTAGAACATTACCTACCTATCTTTCTATCTTTAACAAGCCTAACCTGCTGCACATCCTTTCCAGCCTGATCCCTCTTTCTTGCAAATTGGTACAAGTCCTTCTCGCCTTCTTTAATGTCCAGCCTCCCATACAACTCATCATACGTCTTCTGCTTTGCCTTCGCAACATTAAGTTTACATTTAGAGACATTGTGAACACTGTCTCCCATATTTTCAGTTCCATAAGCAACTAACTATAAACTTATCTTCACTTAAACATATTTAAACTACAGTGATCAGTTTTGCTGTTAATCTAATATTGTGTTAGCTAATATTCTATTATGTTCATGTAACTTTAGAAAAAAAAACGTTTTTCCAACAAACTAGAAGGAAATATGAAAAGGAGACAAAATAGATTGTATTTTTCTTGTAAAAAAAATAAACTTTTTGGTTTATGTTCTTCTTTTCTTTCATCATAATTCTAAATGTTGAAGTAAAAATCAATAAAATAATGTTTTAGCTATGAACATTCATACTTCAGTTGTGTAATCAAGTAGATTTTGTAGCACAATGCATATTTTATTTTGTAGAAGAGGGGTTAAACATGGCTTTTTTTTGTACTGTAAACTTTGATGACTCCTTGGAATTTACCTTCCTTAGATAGATAGCTTTACTAATTGGCATTTATAATGTATGTAATGCCCTGAGATAACTTATGTTGTGACTTGGCGCAATCGAATAATTGCTGGGTTGCAATCACGTGACCCGGAAGTGGCGCGAAATTCAGATGCGGGGCAGGAAGTGATTTTCCCCAGTTCAAAACACAGCAGAATGGATTACAGCAAGTATGCCAAAGCCCTAAATAAACTGGCGAGGACGAGTTTTGGGTTAACCATTTAGGATCAAAAGAAGCTTTAAATGGTTGTCGACTTGTTTCTGCCCGGGTGAGTAGTGAGATGTATTATTTATTTAGTAATTAGCCTATGCTAACTACGCTATCGCTAATGCTAACAACAAGTTTAGTTAGCCCCCTGTTATTTCTATGTGCGTGGATCTACTTAAAAATAATATATTTAGCTTCTGTAAAGCCAAATTCGTGCTGGAGTTGTATGTGTTAACGTTGAGTCATATGCATTTCTACACTGTAGGTCAGAGATCTACAGTAACTCCATTAAAAAGGTAAGTTAATGTACTGAAAATATTATGATTTTTTTTGTTTTGATAATACAGTATCATCAAGGTGATCGTATCTTCTTTGTAACTTCAGATACTAGCTGGTTAAACTCAAGGTGGCCATACATGGGAGCCTCACCAGATGGAGTCGTTTCATGTGACTGTCATGGAGCCAGGGTGTGTGAAATCAAGGTAAAATTTATTTCTCAAAAGGTTTGGACTACTGCACTGCAGACTTAGCTTTTTTAGATTTTTCTACCTGGATTATTGAGCATGCATTAGGGTACTGCACTGCAGACTTTGCGCACCTCACAGTATGAATGTTACAACTATAATTTTTTACTCAAATCTTTGTTGTTTGCATATTTCACAGCATGTAGCCGTAGTTTTGGGGATGGTCTTGCAGTTTGTGGGATGTTGCCTTGTTTCCAGTTAAAAAATGTGTGACCTTTCCATCACCTTTTAAAACTTAGTCCAGATTAATACATTCTTACCTGTGGAACACACCTGGTTGACAGAGACATAAATATAGTCTCATTTTCTAACATTGGTGTTGGATAGTGAAATGAGTGAAACACAATCTTTAAAAAAGTATCATATTGAAATGTTTTGGAGACTACCGTATTTATTTTTTATGTCTAAGTTTCATTGTCTTGTCCTTCAGTGCCCACAGAGCAAACAGCATGAAGTCGGTCTGAGGATGTGTGCTGGACAGCCTGGTTTTTGTCTCGTCGTCTCGTCAAGGTTGGAGATTCTGTACAACTGGATAGGAACCATCCTTATTACCATCAGCTCCAGGATCAGATTCACATTGTGGATGTACAATATTGTGATTTTGTAGTATGGAGTGAAAATGATATTTATGTGGAAAGAATTCTGCCAGATGACCAGCTGTGGGAAACAGCAGTTCCCAAAATTCAGCACTATTTTACACATTGCATCCTACCTGAAATCCTGGGACAGAAATCCACACGTGACTAACCAATCTAAGAATCAAGAATGTTATTTGGAGTAGTTGATGAAAGGAGTTTGAAAAGTTTATACAAATTTAAACAGTTGCTCTTTTTTTCCCCAAAAACATTTGTCACTACCATAACATGTTTCAGCTACACCTGTAGCAAGCACTCTGCAGAAGGGTCATGTGATGTTGTTACATGTCATGACAGCTGTTTTTTATTTACAATAATCTTAATTGAAAAGTTAAGTATGTTAAATCAAATGATATATTTAAATCAATATGAGATTAGCTTGTGAATTTCAAAGGTGTTCTAATATGTTAAATAACAGCACATACAAATGTCATATGTCACAAATGTTGCAAAATGAGTCTACTTCAGAAAAATGTTTTTATTTCAATAGCAAAACTCATGTCATTTTAACTGACCAATATTCACAAAGATTGGTTATGGAGTTCATTGAATAAATTAAAAATATTCAACCTTATTGGGTAAATTTTTTTTTTGTCTTCATGAACAATTAACATGTACAAATATGGTCTGTAACAGTATTAGTGATTTAATTTACTTTTGATTTACTTTAAATGATAAATACATGTATAATCATTTAAACTTAAAATATTTATATAAATATAGTTGATTGAATTACTTGTCGCTCAGGCCACTATTAAGAATTGTAATCTTTCATGGAGAACATGAATCGTTCTAAAACAAATTCGAGACACAGTGGCTTTTGACACATTAAATCTATAGGCAAGGTCTTGAAGCTGCAGATGTAATCTGAGATGCATAAGTATCATAATAAATTGCTCAAATTTGGAGAGTGCTGACAGTGATGACATGCTGATGTATAAGGTTCACAGAGCTGAAAAATTTGCATCAAAACTAAAAAGTTGGGCAGTCCCGTATAAAACTTTGTTTTATCGTTGTTCTGGAAGGTTTCAGGAGTAAATTTAGTCACTGAGACTTTTTCCTTAAGGTCGCAGATCTCAGTTGTGTAGCCTTTCACTGCATCCTCCAGCTTTGTGAGGTCAACCATGCTTAGATCCGTCTGGCATTCTGCATCTGCAAATATTTAATTATTAAAAATTACGTTCAGAAATTCTATAAATAAATAAATAGTATTTTTATTTATTATTATTTTACCTTTGAATCGTTCGTTTTCAGGGGCTGGTAAGCTTTCTTCACAGAGCTCCTCTTCCAGACTGTTGGCCTCCTCAGTGCAGAGAAGCTTCCGGGCCTTAGCTCTTTCCCTGCGCCGGAGGGATGCTTCTGTTTGTGGCCACTCGTTACTTCTTTGGTACCCCAGGTTAACAGTGGGGGCCCAGTCTTGGGAATGTACATCACCTGCTGCACTCGGACAACCTAAATATAAGACACCACTTTAAAGTAAAACACGTAAATGCCTTTCCTAGCACTAAGCTAACCGCTAACAACATTAGCATTCTAATCGGATTTTTTCTGGGAACAACCAAGTGTTGAACCACTACACAAGCTAGGGCATAACATATCTTACCTGTCTTTCTAGTTACTGTCCAATAAAATATCTGAAAATATGATTTAAACGATACGACCCTTACCTGTAACAAAGTGGTCGCTGCAGACTCTCGTCAGTTTCTGCACCTCCTGTTTTTAGCCGTAGGTTGTAATCCACGTTTGTCGTCTTTTTTCTGTAAGTTTTTTTAAATTAATCCCCTTGTAGCATACTACTTTCGGAACACGAAAATAACTTTTATCTATCTCTCGATTAGAGCGGTTGCAACAACCGTAAACGGCACAGAATTTAGGCATGTTGATGCTGAATCAGCAACAGAAGGAAACGGCTGCGTTTACTTCTTGCCCCGCATCTGCATTCTGTGACGTCACTGCTACGTCATCTGAAACCCAGCAATATGTCCTCACAAGTACAGTAATTCAAGCACATGCACACATAAAGAAGCTTTTCAATGGCTGTGGGCAAAAGGCGGGTCAAACGTGTGATTGACATAACTTTGTCCAATCAGCAATCAGACATGGGCAGGAACCGGATGTAGTTTACTTTTTCAGCGTTGTGTTGATTTCCAGAGAAGAGCAAAAGACGACTTGACGTTTGGGTTTACCTCAAGAACCTTATGAGTGTCAGTATTTCTGATTGACTCCTTCGTTCAAAAGTCAAAGGTAAACAGTTCACGGGTGTATAATTTTCAAGGGTGTGTCTTTTAAGATAAATTATGTCAAGACGTATGATTTGAAAAAAGGAATAGTTAGCCTGTGACTCCTTAGCCGGTAGCTAGTTAGCTGCAGTGCTAACGTAAGGAAAATTGCGACTAAATATCCATATATAAATCCGTGTTACTTGTTTTTTTATATTATTTGTTCAGTGTTTTAGTTTCTTCTTTGTTATCATGCTTTTAAAAATACAAATACTCCCATATAGCCCTGACAGCTGCTGAGTCATGCTAACTATTGTTGCAACCAAAACTGAGACTATCAGCAAAAACATCTTAGTCTGAGTAGTTATTTAACATCTCACGTTTCCAGTTTCCCCGTAATTTAAAAGTAATCATGTAATGTTTATGCATTTAATAAGCAGATTATGTTTTAAAGTTGGTATCATGTCACGATTTGTCAAGCAATCTTTGTTTCTTTTAGACATGGCTTTAGGTTTTACTTTCACTGCAGTGTTATTTCGTTTTCTGTTTAGAAATTGGTGAAAACTTCTCGATCAATCAATGGGAAAAATATAACCATGTTCAGCTTCGAGGGCGATTTCAAAACAAGACCCAAGGTCTCACTAGGAGGGGCAAGTAAAAAGGTAAGTGTAATCAGATAATTACTGTTGTTAATAACCAGCCCGATTCTTAAACTATGGTAAATGGACTGTACTTATATACCGGTAGTGCCTTTCTGTCTTATCAAGACACTCAAATCGCTTTACACTACAATCCTGTGCCCTCATTTACCCATTCATACACCACTCTACTACCGTATTTAACGGCGTATAAGTCACATTTTTTTTAACTAATTTGCATGTCCTGCGACTTATACGGCGAAGCGACATATTCATGGATTTTGTCACATTTTTTAGACAATTTTTTGGCTGAGATATGACCGTTTCCATTCATTCTGACGAAAAAAATGGAGCAGTACCACTTTCGGCCGCTAGGGTCCACCGACCGTTCCCAGCTCATGTGTCCCACCGCAGCCTCCTCTGCTCGGACTCACTCTGTCGCAGTAGTGCTGGGCGATATGGAAAAAAATCATATATCACGATATGGACTTTTTTATATCGTAATAACGATATATATCACGATATACCACAATTAATTTAGTATTTGGTTTGTGTTGTGGTTTGGTTGTGTTGACATCAGGCGAGGGAACGGCGTTGTGACAAAGTTTGCAGATTACCGTTTTCTGCTCCGTGTCAGACTTCTTGAATCCAAAATGTACCCAAATAACAGACGTTCCCCCTCTTTTTGGTAAAAAGTTCTTCTTCTTGGGCTGCCTGTGCAGCTGTTTCTCCTTGTGACACCAACTTCATGCCCCTGCGTCTCCATTGCTCTCGAGTTTAACAACGTAAAGCATGTGTCGCAAACCCACGCGTGCGTCAAACATAAAGCAGCGCCGTCATGTCGCAAAACCACAATATGAAGCTTCTTTGCGAAAGTTATTTTTTATTCTTATTTATCACATATATAAAATGAGTTTAAGCAAAGTGACACCAATATATTTCATCGTAACCTACTTTTTTTATTTGCATGAATAATTAATAAAATTATTTTATAAACGATAGATACAATAGAAGGCAAGTAGCACGATAGACACATTTCTATCGTCCTCACGATATATATCATCATATCGCCCAGCACTACTGTATGTCACAGCACGGCCTCCTGCTCTCTGGAGGTCTGAACTACTGTTAGCTCAGTGTTTCACTGTTGGCAAAATAGCTCACGAACGACAGATTTTGATTAAACTTACAGAAAGTAATCACTGGATGGACTTTTACAACTGATTAGCTTTATGAGATGTTTGAGTTAAAATTCGATTTATTTATAATTTATTTCGTCGGCTTCATTTTGCCATGTTTTAACCGTCAAAGTGCATTTATTAAGAAAAGTTCAGCTGAGACACACTTTTACTATAATGTCAGCAAACAAATGTAATTTTTAAGGTGTTTATCTTGTTAAATTTTAAAGGCATGAAGGTTTTCGCAGCACGCGCGCACGTTTGGAAGACCGTCAAAGCGAAACAATTTAAATCCAGCTGATTTGACCATTACGTGCATTTATTAAGGAAAAGTTCAGCTCCGATACATCTTTACTATAATTTCAGCAAACAAATATTTTTTTAGGTGGGACACACATGAAGGAGGCAATGAGGGGGTTCAGGATTTTGCTCAGGGACACAGGCATGTGACTGCTGCTGTATTCGAACCCCCAACTCTTATATTGGAGGACAATTGCTCTAACCACTCAGCCACAACCGCTCACAACTATCCATGCAGGCATCATAAAATTTATTTTCTTACAGTGTTTGTCTTATAATTGTTTTTGTGTTGCTTTTTAGGAGGAAAAGGCATCTTTGTTACATCGCACTCAAGAAGAAAGACGAAAAAGAGAGGTATTATTCCCATAAAGCTGTAATTTTATGAAGAATATTGATGAGGTTCCTCCTAAACAAAATAATTATCATTTGAAATCATTATAGCTTTCTTTAACGAAATGCATTTTGTAAAAAAAAAAAAATATATATATACACGTACCGGTATATAAAATTACTGTGGTACAAATTTTTTACAACTAGAATAAAATGGGTTTTTGTCAAGTGATTTTATTTCTGGCTGTTAGGGAAACATTTTAGAAGTTGTGGCTTATTTAAAAAAATTAAGGCTATTTTTACCTATCTATTATCTATTTCCCTATTGGGACAGTTGTGTGTTCAATTTAGTTCTGTCTGGTGTGTTTCAAAACAGTAAGATATTGATATATAGGTAGTCCCCGACTTACGACAGAGTTCCGTTCCTGTGCTGCGTCGCAACCCGAATTTCGACGTAAGTCGGAACATGCGTAAATACTTCACCTTATACGTACAGTACTGTATTTTACCAAGCACATAGCCTAACACAGTACCCTACATAATTTTCAAAACTACTTAGCCTATCCTAACACAGTACCCTACGTAATTATCAAAACACACATACATTTGGGAGCCATAATGAAGGGAAAAAAGAGTTGATAACTTACTGGTATGCTGGTGAAGCCGTCCCTCCTCCGTATTCTGTATTGCATTTACATCATAAAACCGCCGTCCAGCTCGATCCATCCTCCGTACGTATTCGTTTACAACGTAAAACCACGTTCACAGTACACACAGTAACAGCAAGTTGTACTATGTACAGTTTTGTTTTGTTTTTTGAATGTCCAGAGGACCAGACTTAGCTTTTTTAGAGAATACAGGGCAAGCTGTAGCCTCCGCAACTAGTAAAACCGGAAACTGCGTAACTCTGCTTTTCAAAATAAAATTTTCAATTATTATTATTTTTTTTTAATGGGAGGTGCGTCGTAACCGCGAAACGTCGTAAGTCGAGGACGTCATAACCCGAGGACTACCTGTACTTTAATTTTAGTTTGTCATGTTTCTTTTCTTTTTTTTCTAAAATGTGCTCTGTAATGGTTTAGGATGAAAGAAAACGACTGAAGAATGCTATCATCATCCAGTCCTACATTCGTGGCTACCAGAACTTGAAACAACAGGTATGTCTGCATCTGTTTCTACCCATATACTGTAGACTGAGTAAGGGTCTCAGTCACTTTAGAGCAGCTCAGAGTAGAAATTGCCACTATCTCTACTCTTACCGGTTCTGTACCACACTGCACCAGTTTAAGGGCCTGCCCACTGTCTGTACCCAAGCCCACTCAGCCTGGTTTATGGGACCATCTTGTTTGAGGTTCCAAGCGAACTGTTCCGAGGTGCCGATTTTACACAAGCGGACATCAGTCATTGATTGGCCAGTAGAGCTACATCACTGGATGACCCGCCCAGCAAAACTGAAAACCATATCCGAACCTCCACTTCCTCTCTGATCGTGTTGACGGACGGCGTCACAAGAAATGAGAGAATTTACAGAGAGATATCAGAGATGATGACTCAGCATGGTTGCACTTGGCCTTCTAAACAGTGCTGGGACAAGCTAAAGAAATTGAAGTCTGATTACAGTATAGGGTGATTAAGGACCACAACAGGCAGTGTGGCTTGAACATAGACAGTGTTTCCCCTACCATTATACAAGCGGGATGCCCCACTCTATCAACAGAACTGAGCACCCCGCCTACCAAACGACCCCTCCCCGGCACTGACATAGCGCTAAAGGCCCCGGCAGAGCTCTGCGTACGGCCTGTACGCCGCTCTACGCGCGTGTTCTGTGCACACGCGTTCACAGGCACAGCTCTGCGTTCGTTCTCGCGTTAAATGCTCGCGTTTTCGCTCCAAATTCTTGTCGTAATTTGAGCAGCTGCGTGCAGAGCGTTTACCTACGGGACAAACTGAGGTCGCTGATTGGTCATTTGCTGACACGCCTACTGAATTGATTGACAGGTCGGGTGGGGGAAAAAAAACACGGGCTGCGCAGCGGTTTTCTGTGTTTATATGTTAATAAAAAGTTCTCTAAAATAAAATAAAAACAGGGAGCCTTGGTCCAGCACACCAGGAAATATTTAGAACCTCGCCCAGCCACGTTCGACATGAGTTTATGTTCGCTCGTGACAAATTCATTCATTTCCTTCTCATCGGAGGAGGAAGCGATGCGATCACTTGACTTTTGGCAAAAAAACAAAAGAAAAGTCCAGATCAGGAATGAAGAAGGGGAATTTAATACATTTGTGTCACATACAAAACAGTCCGGCGCCGGGCAGTTTATTGTGAGACAACGCGCCTCGCGTACGCGGTCGTAAAATTTGAGCTTTTGAGCTTTGCGCGTTCGTGCCCTGCAGGGCTACGCGGCGTACTGCCTTACGCAGAGCTCTGCCGGGGCCTTAAGCTAGCGGCGTGCAATACAGGTGCTCTAGCTAAAAAGCTAAAGTTGCCTCTTCCCTCATACTGAATCCCCCCCCCCCCCAATCAACAAAAATCATGGATGAGATGAACACCCCGTCATGGCAAGTTAACTAGGGGAATCACTGAATGACCTGTTGCAATATTGACAAATTGACAAATCACCTGCACCTGAGAAGAACTGATGGTATGAGAGCCGAGTGGAGTCAAACTTATCAATGGCAAAGCGTCTTGTTGAAATAGTTAGAGCATCTTGTCAAGATGTCTACCAGGAGAAGGTTTTTGGGCATGGCTCACAAGAAGAAGACTTAGGACTGGATGTCTTTAGAGCACCTTCGTATCGCTTGAGATGAGAAATGTGGCTGGAGAGAGGGAGGGCTTAAAATCTCTGCTCATGGATGAGTGGATGCTTTAACTAGTTTTATTGTTGTTGGTCCAACAAAAACATTTATACTGGGAACATCCAGGTTACTTATACTACTGGACTGAAAGATGAACAAGTTCATATTATGATTTTAGTTTGTTTTTAATTTTGTCTATATTTTCTGAGCAATTACCGGTAAGCATCCTCTGATACAACATATTTTCTATAGAAATATTCTGCTTTTGAAAACTGTTAAAGGCATAAACAAGTTCTTCTATTTTTTGTGTTGTTTACGGTACTTGTATTAATGCTGTAAATTTGTTACTCTGGCCATTCAGAATTAAACTAAAGTTGCATTTATTTATGTATTGTTATAATAATTAATTTACTGTATGGGTATTATACTCTTGAACTGAATTATGGGTTAACATCAGAAGGTATGCATGTGTGCATATCCATTTATGACCAGGTGTACCTGATACACTATACAAAAGCAGAATACTGCTTGACAGAATTTATTTAAAAAATACACATAATGAGGACCTCTTACTCTGCCTAGAATAGTTGAAGATATTCTTACTACTGATTCATTTCAAAAAAATGTTTATGGTGATATTAACATATTACCGGTACTGTAGTCTGCTCATATATTTGTTTTGGCCATTTTGTCTCAACAGTATGCCATTCAGAGGGCTAGGTTTGATGAGAGTGTGAGCCAGTTACAGGCAGGGGGGGCTCAGCATGTCATGGATGGTGCCACCCTCTGCCTCATATCAAGACAACTTATATTTTTTTACAGACAAAACGTGGATGCACATAGATTGGTGAGTGCAAAATTACTCTGATCTTTTTCAGTTCGAACACTGTTTTATAGAAGCTATTATAATCTGTAGCTGCATGTGTAATTCCTAAAACTTTTTTTGTATTTCTGAAGGTATGGCTATGCCAGAACCTGGTGAAGCACAATAGTCAGTTTGTGAAGTTGTTAGTCGGCCCACAGAAGCAAACATGTATGTTTCAGATCAAAAGAATCTTGGGCTTCTGTTGCAGGTATGGTTCCATAACTGAATATGAACTTAAACACACAAGAAGTTGGTAGGATTATTATTTAAAGATTTATGCTGACATCAACTCATTTGTCTCTTCCCAGGCTCCTGCAAAACTGCACAGATGAGAGTTTAAATGTTGCAGTTCCCATGCGCATGCTAGAAATTTTTTCGACTGAGAAAACCTATCTTCCTATTATTCCAGACGCTAACTATGTAGCTTCTTTGCTCGAGCAGATTTTGCACTATATGGTTCAGAAAGGTAAGCTAACAGTAGATGTCACTTTCTTAGATTAGTTGTTGGTAATGAAAATAAATTTTGAAACAGTAATTATGTTGTTGCTTTGATAATTGAGGTTTAGTTTACTGTTTCTATAATAAATGACTATGGAAATATTTTAATGGTTAAGCATTCTGCTAATGTTTTAGAAAAAAAAAGTCTTTGGATTGTGTGTAAATAAAGGCCTATTATTGGCTCCAAAGAGGGATGGGCCTTCGACAGCTAAATATATAAAAATCAGGGGTGTTGCTTGTCAAAATATTTCAGACTTTGCTCATCAATCGATACAATCACAATTAGTATTTTATTTTACACAATCTCAAACGTGTCCTTCTGTATGGTTGCATTCTGTTCAATACAACTGACTTTCCATTGTAAATACTAATTTATCTTTTTGGCCTCTCATCAGGATACTACAGGTCGCTATATATTCTTGTAAATCACAGACTCCCCCACAGCCTGGAGTACAGTGCCACTCCATCTATTCCTCTGGCAAGCACACTGTTGGCGCACATCCTCAAACCCCTGCACTTTACCTACTCCTCCTGCACAACGGGCGCAAGGTACACCGAGACTGAAAATAACTTTTAAAGAATGGTTTGTTTATAGTGGTGGGGCAACAGATTGATTATTTGTATAAAATAAAATTGAGAAAAAGTTCAAATCTAAACGCTTACCTGCCCAATTACAGCTTATTTGAAATTTTATCTAATCTTGTTCTTAAATAGTCTAATACTTTTTTAAAGTTACTTTTAAAAGTGTTACAAATACTGACTTACTAATTTATTTGATGCATTTGTGGAAGGTTTGTCTCAAAAGATACCCATGTTTTCAGATCCCCCACTATCTACTAAAGAAAAGTGTATACCGGTACTTTCAAACACCAAAAGTCTTTGTCTCCAGTGGATTCTTTTAAATCAGGGGTCACCAACCTTTTTGAAACTGAGAGCTACTTCGTGGGTACGGAGTCATACAAAGGGCACCAGTTTGATAAACTCTTCGGAAATAACAAAGCGTAAATTGAAAAAAAATTGTAATAAACATATTTTAAGAACATATTTTTAAGATAGACATTTTAAAATATATATAAATACAAAAAAAAAAAGAATAACAACTGAATAAAATGAAATTTTAAATGCAGCTTAGTAGTGAGTTGTGCTATTTTTAGAACAGGTCCGGGGGCACCTCAAATGGTCCTTGGGGGCACCCGGGTGCCCGCGGGTACCACGTTGGTGACCCCTGTTTTAAATCATCTAATTAACTTATCAGACAAACTGCAGCTCTTTTTTCCATTTTTAGTCTTTGGTGAAGCAGTACCACATTTTCCAGCGTTTAAGTTGTTCTGGAGTATAAGTCACATCAGTCAAAAAAAGCGTCATAAAGAGGAAAAGAAAACATATAAGTCGCTTCGACGTATAAGTCGCATTTATTATGCGTCATCGCTGACTTGTCGTGTTTATTTTGTTTATTTAATGGTCAAAACAGCTTCATTTCACCTGTGCTGCGCAGCGCCATCCATCCATTACGGTCGGAGCTGCTAGCTATCCAGCGTTCCTCCACCAGCTGAGTCAAGCGAGCGCGCACGGGAGGACTCACTGTTGCAGTTCTTAGAAATTTAAAGCTTCAAACAAATATTGCGTTATGAATATGGGGGGAAAAAACATACCTGTAAGTCGCAGGACTGACAAATCTATGCAAAAAATATGTGACTTAAAGGCCTGAAAATACGGTAATTGCTTCAGGGACCGTTGTCAATACGCCATAAAAGTCCCCCAGACTTGCCTGTTTGCTGCAATGCAGAAAATCAGACTGTTTGCTTTCAGGTTGAGACATTCTTGATAACAAACGACAGGAAGACTTCCTTTCTTTTTTTTAAAAGAAATGTTAGGTTGGAGAAGCTTTTTTACACGCTGCTCTAACAGTTAATTATGCCTCGTGGCCACCCATGGGGGACTGGGCTACACAAAGCAGCTCTGTTTGCAGAGACAATATTGGTAGACTCGTGCACCACCAAAAACAAACAAAAACCTCAACGGGACAGTTTCAAAGCTATTCAGCTAACTAACCGTATTTTCTTCTGATTTTGTTAATGTTTTTAAACAGTGCATTGACAACAGTTTTGCTTGTGGTTTTTTAGGCAGTTTGTGTTTGCAGCTTTTACCGAGGAGTTCATCTCTGCACCGTTTACCGAGCAGATATTTCACTTTTTCATCCCGGCGCTGTCGGACCGCTGTCTCTCATTTCCATTTGAGGCCTTCCTGAATTCTCTTCAGGCCACGATTGACTCTTCTTCAGCAGCTCAGAGCCAGGCACCATGGCTCTTTTACTTTGTCCTTTCTGCAGGGGAAAACTGTTTAAGTAAGTGCCACCGTTATGAGCTGTGTGAACTGCACATCCCATCTTTCTACTCTGTCTCAACATGAGCACTTAGAGAGAAAGGCGGAGCCACGTGCGCTGTGCAGTAATGGTGGATGTATGTTATCAGGCTCACTATCAGAGGAAGGTCACCTGCTGTACCTTCAGGCTCTGCGGACACTGCTGCCACTGCTGCCTGTGTCGGAAAACACCAGCAAGCCCGAGGTGAACAGCGACTCTGAGGATGATGATGATGCTGACCTCCACTCTTTACCAATGCAGGTACACAAACATCAACTCATTATGTAAACAACAAATTTACATTAAATAAATTAAGTCTTATTTATGATTTATTTTGCCCCTGTTGAATTTCCCCATTTCCTCTAGCTACAGTTTTTTTAATGTCACCAGACTCTAAAAAATAATTTTGACATTCCCTTCATCACAAGTAGAGCATGTACCCAGTAAAAAAAACAATAAATCTGCTTTTTATATTAAAGTATAATCGGCTTTTGACAAAACCTTTAGCAAATCTTGGAATTGTTGTTTTTCGTTTACATTTCATAATTTTCTTTGATGTAACTGGGACCCTGTTTACACAATTTTATTCCACCTAATACAAATAAAAGAAACTCTTGACTCTGACACTCTAAATGTGTGACTCATAGCTATATAATTTGGATGGATAGATAAACTAAAATTTTACTTGTTCTACTAACTCCCAAATCCCCACAATTAATGTTGTTTATATGAAATTACAAATGCCTGAGCCAAAGAAAACAATCTATTGTTACTGTATACAGTACAGTACATTGCCATAATTGTTTTACATTTCAGATAAATAATGCATTTATAAACTTCCACAGCAGAATAGGGGTTTAATTACTAATATACATGTGAAATTTGAAGCTACTGCTTTGGTTGACGTTGTTTTTGTGTTTGTTGTGTACACTGAGTAAACTGTAATGACTCCGTTAGTCACAAAATCTTAAGATACTGACCTCGTCGTCATAACGTTCTCTTGTTTAGATTTTTCTTTTTTTGGCTGCAGTACACTATTTTATCCCCCCTATTTTCAGTAAACCCAAATATACATCCGTCCATCCATATCATATCGACTTATCCAGTCCTTCTAACCATATTTTCTTGGTATTTTTGTCAGGATGATATCCGGATTTCTGTGCAGCAGATAACAGAGGAATGCGTTCGCAAGTTGGACACGAAACAACAAACTAATGCTCTTCTGAACCTGGTGTGGAGGGACTCGGCCAGTGAGGAGGTTTTCACCATGATGGCGTCCATTTGTCACACTCTAATGGTGCAACATCGTCTAATGGTGCCAAAAGTCAGGTACAAACACACAAAACAGGTGTGAGAAAAAAAAATATTTGGGAGTGGGGGCCAAAACACTGAAAACGCTTAAATTAGTTATTGATGAGTTGTACATAATTCTTTATAATCTTTTAAATGTGAATCTCATAGTGAAGTAGGCATTAAATAATAAAACTTTTTTTAAAGCTTTTCTTTAATATCGTAACATTTCCTACTTATCAAGATCAACCTTGCATCCCATCAGCTTGTTTACACACTTACCTGATTGAGGAAGAAACTGTGTCTTTGTGTTTCTGCGCTGCAAGCAGTGATGTAAATAATGGTAGGCAGGCAGTTATCATTGGTCCGCACCCACTGGCATTTACAACCGGCTGAAGACGCAGGGATGTCACGGAAGCTGTCGGTTCTGGATGAGGGAAATTAGCTCTTTTTTGTTGTTGATTACATTAGAGCTGCAATGTCAAGGAGGGTGTGGGGGGCTGGATGGTGCATTGACAAACAGGAAGTGAGCTTGAGTGGGCTTCATGGAAGGTGTACCTGCTTGAGTTAATTATTTGTGAAGCCAGTAGCTGTCAGATGACTGTGTCTTTGAAGTGTAAAATAGGATTTGTATCAGGTGAGCTGTTGTATTTTAATAAATATATTTTGAAGCTATAGCTGACCAAGATTCAGTATTAAAGAACAGATCAAGCATGTTTAATTTTCTTCTTAAAAATGGTGCAGTTTTGCAACATTTTAAAGAATTTCAGCGTCTGTCCTACCCATCTATTTTTACAGCTTCCTCTCTTCTCCACTTTTATCATAAATCCTGCCCTTCGTCTTCCATCATTATCGGATATCTGTACAAAATAATTAGCTCGCTGAGAAAGATTAATTACTGCAAGAGTGGACGGGATAGTTTTACAAGAGGCTAAGGGGAGCAAATTGCATCCTGGTCTTGATTTACTGCTCTTACAGTAAAGAAAAGGTTGTGCAGTCAGCCCAGCACACTGCCTTTTTAATAAATATGTAAAATGTCTGATTAAGTTGTTCTCTACCTGCTTTTTTCACAGCTCAGAGATTTTCAAGTGCATTTCACTAATTCCACTAGGGCTGAACGATTTTGGAAAATAATCTACCGGTAATTGCAATTTTTTTTCTATAAATTGCAATTGCGATTTAAAAACGCGATTATTTTTATTTATTTTTAATATCTTCTCAAGTATTTTTCAACAAACAGAAGCAATAAATCAATCTGTTTTATAATAAACAATGTCAGATTTATTTAAAGCAGAGATTACAATAACGCAAACAAATTATGCCTTTTCTTTTCACCATTTCAATTTTTTCTTGTTTCATAAAACATAATGGTAAACATGTTAAGTGAACTTCCTAACTACTGTCTGAACTTCACATGACAGTTAATAAATAAATATAAAAAATTTGATATAAAAAAAATTACTGTTTGAAGTTCAAATAGTTTGGTCAGTGATCCCTGTCGGTTGATACTTTGCTTACTTGAAGTTGAAGCACTGGTTGTTGTCATTCTAGCCATGCAACCATCGTAAATGTCTTTGTGGTGTTTTTTTTAAAAGTGTTGATAAAGATTTGTGTCACGTGACCAGTCAAATTGCAGCCTTCGTGATTAGAAAATCTCATTTTATCATATTGCGATATTATTGCAAATGCAATTAATTGTTCAGCCCTAAATTCCACTAAGAATTGTTTTGTTATGTAGAGTGTTACTTAAATTGTCAGAGTTGGATATTTGGTGTCATTTGACTTTGATAGTTGGGGTTCACACAGCTGCTAACACTCGGCTGCTAACGGGCTGCTGCTAATTGAAGTGATCTACATTTACTTTTGCATGGTTGCTGTGATTTTTGTGTTGTCATAAAATAACCGTGTTGATTTAAGTTGGTGAAACAAATTTGCATTGTGGCAAAAGCTAGCTCACACAGTACTTAGTGGCATCAAATCTGACCCGAGTTGTTGTTTTTCTCTGCTGATCCGAGGTTCTTTCATCACAGCAGAATGAAATGATTCAGGCATCATTTATCAAGACACTTTTTTTTCCTTTTTTTTTCACACACATACACACAATTCTTTCTGATGTCTTGACTTTGTTTATTAGTGATTCATTCCATGATTGAAATGGGAGTATGGGTTCTCTCTGGCTGTAAATCAGCATGTCAGCTGGCATTTAGTGCTTTGTTTCTCATTTCAATCACACACCCGCGTGACTTGTTATGAGCCCCCAGCGCTACTCTGTGCTTCTTCTCTGAGCCTTGTTGCACTGACAGATGGTCTGAGCTCGACACGGACCATTTTTCAAGCCTTACTGAGTTTTGCCTGACAGTCCGCCCCTAATGTTCATTTTCATTTGGGGATTTTTTTTCAATGTAATTTTTGTATATTGGATGGTGGGATTCTTAACTCTTGATGTGTTTCATCTGTTGAACTTTACTCTTCTCCTCTAATGTGATTACATGTCGCTGCTCTATCAAAGGCAGGAACCCTTACAGCTGTCAGAGCTGTCACTCACAGACAAGACACTTTTATAAGCAGGGGCACCCTTATTTAGCTTTTTAGCTTACTTACCACGTTATTGTCACCTGTGTTTACCGTGGTGTGAAAAGCCATGCAATTTAAAAGTATTCACAAATGCACACACATCTGAACACAAAGAAGCTTCGCACCTTGGTGCCACAATCCACTGAGTGTGACTATAGGAAGGTATGCGGGTGCTTCTCAGTGTTATCACGTAATTCGCTGTGAGTGTGGAAGCATACTAGTGGTCAGGGGTCAAATCAAGGACCAGGGGTGCCCCTCCTCCTTCATTGTCTTGGATCCCTGACCATTAAGTTAAATGGGGCTCCAGCAGGAAGCCATGGGAGCTGTTTATGGGCACCCTCGCCAACGACTAGTTTACTAATGGAAGGTGCCTCGCCTAAATAAAGCTTAATGGCTCATTTAATCTCCCTTTGGTCCTCACAAAGTGTAACAGGATAAAAAGGCCAAGAAAATTCTATAACAGAAATGTTGGTTTACAGTGTAGTTCATCCCCCTCCCTCCTTTTATTCTTTTTGTGTGTGTGTGTGTGTCCTCTAGTAAACCGGGCAAAGTTAACAATCTCAACATTGCAGACAGTTTGGCTGAGAGTAATTTTATTGCTTTTCGCACTGGCTGTGTCATTTGAAATGGCTGCGATGCGTTTTGTCTCGATGCTCGTTGAAGAACGTTTAATCAAAACAAATACTTCATGTGTCTTTGTGCCTGCAGGCTTCTGTACAGCTTAGCTTTCAACGCACGTTTCCTGAGGCATCTCTGGCACCTGATAACGTCTATGAAAACTAAAATGATTACTGGGTGAGTTATTTTACAACTTTTACACTTGTACACATCCTTTGTAGCATTCATCATGTTTCTGACTGCAGACGTTTCTTTTTTTAAACGTTTTTATGTTTGCCTCCTCAGCTCCATGGTGCCGCTGCTGCAGCTGATCTCACGAGGGTCTCCTATGTCATTTGAAGACTCGAACCGCATAATACCCCTTTTCTATCTCTTTAGCTCTCTCTTCAGTCACTCTCTTATTTCGGTGCACGACAGTGAATTTTTTGGCCATGAAATGGAAGGTATTGGACTTGTTCATCTATTAAACTTGATTTTGCAGATACAGTACTGTATTTATTTTTTTGCCCTATAAGTCACAGGTTTGTTTGAATAATTTACATGCCTTGTGACTTATATGCCAAACTTGACATATTTATAAACCAATTTTTGGCCGAGATATGACCGTTTTCATTCATTCTGACATAAAAAAAATTGACCACAACCACTTTCAGCCGCTAGATGGCAGTCGAGTAGTAAGGCATGCCGTTGTGACATGTAATAGGTAAAAGTGGCTATTAATGGCACTATCGGTTTGTCTTAGTCTGCCACCGTCCTCTGCCTGGAGCAACCGAATCAGCTTCGATTCGCTTCGCTGCACCCGCAAAAATGCAGCTGATTTGACAGTCAAAGTGCATTTCTTCAGAAAAAGATACACTGAGACGCACCTTTACTATAAAGTCGAGCAAACAAATAATTGTTTTTAGGTGGTCATCTTGTTAAATTTTGAATAAATGGACCGAGTCGCCCTCTGCGCATTAATGTTTCTGCATATCGGCTTTTGAAATGCAGCTGATTTGACCTTCAAAGTGCATTTAATAATAAATAATAATACATTTTATTTGTAGGCGCCTTTCTTGGCACTCAAGGTCACCTTACATTGTTGATCATGA
Source organism: Garcialebias charrua (assembly GCA_038048925.1). Taxonomy (NCBI): domain Eukaryota; kingdom Metazoa; phylum Chordata; class Actinopteri; order Cyprinodontiformes; family Rivulidae; genus Garcialebias; species Garcialebias charrua. Next base: position 13,850 of record JBBPBX010011106.1, on the reverse strand, counting down.
AAACAAACAATACTATACACACAGTAAAAACAAGTAATTTATTAAGCTAAAGATAGACTGAGACACACCTTTACTATAATTTCAAGCAAACAAATAAAATGTTTTAGGTGTTTATCTTGTTAAATTTCAAAGAAATGCACAGAGGCTCATGTTTTGAAATGCAGCTTACCGGTATTTGACCGTCAAAGTGCATTTATTAAGCAAAAGTTAGACTGTGACACACTTTTACTATAATTTTGGGCAAATAAATAATTGTTGTTAAGTGTTAATCTTTTTTAATTCTTGTGAAAGTCCTGTTCATACTCCCGCGGCCGCCATTTGGCAGTCCATTGATTTTTGGCACAACACGACCCACATTTCCAGTTTGTCAGCGGTGACCCGTAACAAACGCGATGCGTCAGCGATGACGCAAGATGCGACATATATGGCGAAGCAATATATTTATGGATTTTTCCATTTTATTAGACATATTTGGACTGATGCAACCTATAGGGCGGTGCGACTTGTACGGCGGAAAATACGGTACACAGTTTACTGTAATTGTCTACTAACATCTACATCCTCATTATGCGCTCATAGCAGAATGAATGTTCTTTGTTCAACATTTTCAGCTGTCACAAACATCTTCATTTAGATGCCTGTGTGTGTTATAAGACTCAACATGTTCTTCCTCTGAACAGGTCAAATGCAGTCCTCTATGATGCCCTTCACATTATCAGAGCTGGTGAATTTGTCTCGCTGCCTGAGAGATGCATGTCTGGGAATCATCAAGCTGGCTTACCCCGAGACCAAAGCAGAGCACAGAGAGGAGTACATGGCTGCTTTCCGCAGCGTTGGTGTCAAGACGAACACTGAGGTTCAAAAGCGGATCCAGGCCGAGCAGAAACGCTGGGTGCAGCTCTTCAAGGTAAGATGAACGATGCTACCTGTGCATTACGGTTTAGAGGCCTTTGTTTTATGTTTTTCTTTAATTTTTATCCTGTTAGTTAATTTTTCTTTAGTCTGTTATACTTTTGTTTTGCTTAGTTTACATGCAGTTTACATGCCAATCCACTAGGGGCACTGTCATGCCAGTAGCGCACGTTTTACACTGTTCTTCTGGGGTGTCTGTGACTCTGTTGGAGTGAAGCACGGTGGAATAAAGTTCTGTTGGATCCAAAAGAAGAAGTTATTTTTATTGACTAACATAGTCCACCTGATAAATGATGAAATATCATTGAATAAACTTAATAATATTCAAATTAAAGCAAAATTTCCTCAGATTATTTATTTATTTATTTATTGCCAGTGATTGACCCAATTAACCTTGCAGTCTGTGTTTATAGTTTCAAAAGCTCGGTTTGGCACCTAGGTTGACTTATAGACCTGTTGGCAAAACAAACAAACAAAACAAAAACAGAATATGGGGGAACAACTTTGTTTCGGTAAAGAGATACATTTAAAAGCTTTTTCAAATATTTAAAGATTATCTTACTTTCCATTCTACATGGTTCTTTTATCTTGTCCTGTTTCTTGTCTCATTGAAGGAAACAACACTGAAGTTATTTTGTGCAGGTCTTTTAAATGGATTTAAAAAGCGAACACCAGCTTACCTGTAAGAGGTTGTGAATACACGAGGAGCACGTAGGGAGTTTTCATAAAAGATCTGCTCAAAGGCCTCTTGTCAGCTAAAACGACCCATTAAAGAAGTGAAGAGCAGGGAAAATGCATTTTCCAAATTGAACAGTGGAATTTACAGTTGGTTTAACGTCGCTGACCCCTAACACGTTAATGTTTGGTTCGTGTCATCAGCCGTCCCTCTCCATCTTTTATCACCTCCATTGTCGAGCTATCTATTTAATTGAAAGAAGTTAATTGAATGAAAATGATCAACTAAGCTTGTATTAATATTGCTAATGGAACTTTCTTCTTGGCCATGTTTGGAGAACGGTGTCACGCTGGAGTTTGGGAAAGGCCCATTAAGGTTTGCACTTAACCCGATGGGCTAATTAAGGAATGCTTATTCATTCCCAGGGTCAGAGAGTAGGTCTGCTCCAAACCCATCTCCACATACATTTTACAGCATTTTGCACTTGCCATTATTGCACACTCTGGGTGCCTCCTGGTGATTGGCTGTGATTGATTGTCACTTTATGAAAATGACATGTCTTGGAGAAGAACATTTGGACTGAAATAATCCAGCTGGGGTATTATATGGAAATGGACTGGCTGTAACTTTTTCACATCAATGACATTTGTGACATTATTCATGGGTATTCCAACTGTAACTTGCCATAGCAACAAGGCAGCCTATTGGGATCAGATCTGTCTAAACATTTGCCACAGAAGATGGACACTGCCAGCTTTTGTTCCATTTACTGACTTTTTATTGGCATTTAGGTGCATATTTTAACATTTGTCAGATCTGCTGACACACTGTTTATTAGCCAGAGCTCAGAAGTAATCAGTTTCATAGTAACCTTGAATAATTTATTGACATATTTTCCTCTTGTATATTGCTTAGAAAAAGAGACAGTTCTGCTGTGAAGGGAGTTCTTTGAATAGTTTTACAACAGATATCTTACATTATGTAAATTAGTGTTTGAACAATTTTACTGTAGTTTGGAGAATTAGTTTAATTCTTACTGAACTGATGAGCTAATGGCTAGTCTGGTGGGAGTCGAGACCAAAGTTTATGGTAGCCAT
>JBBPBX010011105.1:29891-56607 GCA_038048925.1 Garcialebias charrua | reverse complement strand
GGCTGATGCTGGGGACGTTATATTCTTTTTGGCTGACTCACTCTCGTCCACCATTTTTTTGCACTTTGTCTAATCTTTGCTTTTCCTGACCCTGTGCCAGAAGACGGTGCACTCCGCACCTGGAGGGAGGAGTCGGGGAGTTTTCCAATAAAGCTTTTTAATTTATCTTCTGCCTCCTTGTGTCTTGTGTCCCGTTTATGTGTTCGGCCTGAGCCAGCCGTAACAGTAGTACGCGTAGCATTAGCTTCTCGCTGCGGTGTCCTGTTTGGGAAAGTTATGGCTTCCTTGTTTAAAAAGACGAGCGCAAGTCCAAAGCTGTTGTTTCAGGACGTTGTTTCACTGAGACTGGTGCGGACATGCAGAGGAGCGGAGCGCTCCGCCACGAGAAAACAAACAAGATTAGATCTGCAGCTGCAACACGTTTTTTTTTTTCAACACGTCTAACTTGTTAACGGACTTGAAACAACGTCATCCCAATGTGAACGTCTCTTCTAAAAGCAAGAAAAGCAGCTTGTTTTAACACCGATAACAGAAGCATTTAAACTTCCATCAGGTAAATCAGAACGGTCCAGATCACAGTCGAAGCTGTAGAAGTTTTTAAAGCTCTGGGTTGATGTGCAGGCTTTAAAGTTCGTGAGCTCCGCCACAACATCCATCATGTCAACACTTCAGACTGTTTTGAAGCTCCACTCCAGAACCGAAAGTAATAAAGTTCATCACTTTATGAAAAAAATAAAACTGATGTCAACAAGCCCTGGAGCTTACTAAAGCCCTGATGATGGAGATGATGATGATGATGACCGAGCCACCTCATAACAACCGTTCAAGAAGAGGTATTGTTGTTTTATTAATATTATCTATATAACTTTTTAATTTAAAGTTATAATCTTATTAACTCTTTCTTTTTTACCTCTTTGTGTTCTTCAGGGAAATCCACCACATCACCTCCAGTAGAAGTGTGTGACTGAACTCTGAACTTTTCCAGGGACACCCTGATGCATGCTCAATAATCCAGGTAGAAAAATCTAAAAAAGCTAAGTCTGGTCCTCTTCCAGGGACCTGTCCCACCTGGGGGAGCAGGTCCAAGAAGAGGTTTTAAGTACTGAGGACAAATTGCACTACTTTTACACTACTTTTTATATCTACACTACTGCTGATATATACTGTATATTCTTTTTACTAGCCTTATTGCATATGCCACTTTACCTCTGCAGGACTTGGTGGCTGCAGAAGAGGTCATGCAATCATGTGGATCATCTGTTCTGGAATAGGCACATCTAAAACATTCAGAGCAGGGAGGCCTGAGGACTTGAATTGAGAATCACAATTTTATATACAAATTATACTACAGTGGACGTATAATAAACCTTTTTCTTTTTAACCCTCTTTTGGTATGTGCAAGGTTATTACAGCCACCGTATTTATAGTCGCAGCGGAGAGTAGGGGGGCGCGGACCGGATTCTTCTTCCGGGGGGGCTTAACAGAAAATAATTGAGAAGCACTGGACTAGAGGATGAGGAGGCCTGGAGAGAGGAGCTCACTAAAATAACTCAGGCGAAGGCTGCTCTGCGCAGCTCTGCAGCGAGCATGGCTTCCGAAGCAGGACATGAGTACCGGCGGGGGGGCGGGTCCGTCGACGCCATTTTCTCCAAGAGCGCCAAAAGACTCACATGGCGGCAGCCATGACAGTTACGACAGCGTCGTCCAAAACGTCACCGTCCCGTTGAAGACGCCCAAGTACTCTGGTAGGTCCAGCTGGGAGGCCTTCCATGCACAGTTTGAGCTGCTGGCTCATGCAGGGAGGTGGACAGCGGAGCATAAAGCCCTGCAGCTGGCTCTCTGCCTACAAGATGATGCACTGGACTGCCTGTTGCTGTTGGGCTCAGAGGACAGAAAAGACTATGATGCACTAGTCGGAGCTTTAAAGAGGCGGTTTGGACAATGTGTGCAACCAGACATTTTTAAAAATAAACTCAGCAATAGGAGCAGGTTGCCGGGTGAACCCCTGCGTGCTTTGGCTAATGACATTGAGAGCCTCACACGCAGAGCCTATTCACACATGCAGTCAGGGGTTCAGAATGAACTAGCAAAAGATCAGTTCATCAGAGCCCTGGCACCACCGGAGCTGCGTGTGCAGGTTCAGCTGATGCACCCCCGATCCCTGCAAGACGCATTGGACTTAGCAGTGGAGAGAGAGTGTTTGCTGGGAGTAGCAGCGGGAAACGACCTGAGAGGACAACCACCGGCATGCAGATCTGCGGAGGGGGCAGAGCTGAACCAGGAGAAACCTGCTTGGGTCTCGGAGCTGACAGAAATGATCTGAGCAGTGGCGCTACAGTTGACGCGGGACTCCTCCGCACCCCTGGCCGTTTGTTGGGGCTGTGGCCAACCGGGACACCTCCTAAGGCAGTGTCCTAAAACAGTCAAGACGCAAGGAAATGACACGGGGTCTGCGGGAGGGAGGAATCGTAGATCCCTACTGTAACCCCCACACCTTCATCGCCAGCGGGCAGGGCCCAAAAGCTCAAACAGGGGGCCCTAGCCCAGAATTCCTTTGAAACTGACTCCGCCCCAGACCAAGCAACCAGGGTTGTGGTGGTTGGACGCACATGTGTTGGGGACTTTTGTTATGTCCCAGTCTCTGTGGAAGGGATCCCATGCACAGCCCTGATTGACACTGGCTCCACGGTAACGCTAGTGAGGCCTGATGTGGTACCAGACTGGACTCGGATCCAACCCACCACAGTGCAGCTGCGCACAGTCACAGGGGACATGGCACCTATGAAGGGGAGGGGGACAATGACTGTTAATGTGGGTGGCCGATCTATCACCCACCCTGTGTGGGTAGCAGATGTGCAGGACATGTGCATATTGGGGCTGGACTTTTTAAGGGCTGCGGGGTGCCAGTTGGATTTAGGTGTGGGGACATGGAGTTTTAAGGAGGGCCCTCTCATTCCACTGTTACCCACAGCTCCTGATCACGCTCTTATGGGTCCTGTGGCCTGCTACACGGAACCTCAGGTCGCAGCTGTCAAGCACACCTCCCCTCAGCCCAGCCAGATTGCTGCCACCATGGCCCCCGCACCTGCGAGTCCTATGCCCCCAGTGTGGGTGCCCCAGAAGAACCGAGACTATGTGTGGACTGAACAGTGCCAGGGAGCGTCTGGCCGTCTGCGGCAAACTCTGACTGAGTCCCCAGTCCTCGCTCCTGCAGACCCCTCCCTCCCTTTCATCCTCGACATGGATGCTAATGGCGTGGGGGCCCGATCCCAGCAGAGTGACTCGGTAATCTGCAGAGGGCTGCAGGTGGTCGGCACAGACAGCTGGAGGCACCAACAGGAACAGGACCCCGATATCCAGCCTATGTTGCAGTGGGTGGAGAGACAACTGAAGCCACCATGGGAGGAGGTTGCTAGGCTCTCGCGGGCAACTAAAAGGTTGTGGTCCAAGTTTGAGGCTCTGCGTCTGGAAGACGGGGTGCTACAGAGGTCATGGAAGGACCCCTCCACGGGTGAGGAGCGGTGGCAGACTGTAGTCCCAAAAGGCCTGAAAGACGTAGTCCTGCAGGGCGTGCATGGAGCGTCTGGGTCTGGACATTTTGGCGTTACAAAGACTCTACGCCGCCTCCGACAGGGGTTTTACTGGGGCCAGTGCAGGAGGGATGTGGAGGACTTCTGCCACCGTTGTGACTTCTGTACAGCACGGAAGGGGCCGACAGGTCAGTCTCACGCCCGCCTAGCCTACAATAGTTTGTTTTAGGAGCCCCGATGGAGCGAGTGGTCGTGGACATCATGGGCCCCCTACCACGCTCAGACAGGTTAGAGACAGCCCATGCAATTGCCCTGAGGCAACAGGAGCAAGCGGGCATGCGCCAGAAACTGAACTATGATGTAAGAGCGATGGGCCGACACTTTACTCCAGGGGAACTGGTCTGGGTGCACAACCCTCGTAGGAAGAAGGGACGGTGCCCGAAACTGGACAGTCAGTGGGTGGGTCCTTGCAGAGTGTTGGAGTGCCTGGGGGAGGTGGTCTACAGAGTGCAGATGCCCCAAAACAGGAGAAGAGTAGCTCTGCACAGGGACAGGTTGGCCCCCTATCAAGGCAGGTATGCACCGCAGCCCCCAGAAGGCCAATGGTCGGGGTCTCGGGTGTGTCCGCCAACATCCCCAGAAGTTTTATCACTGCCGTCGAACGAGGTCCCAGCCGCAGAGTCGGGAGCGCTGCTGGGAGCTCGCCCACAACAGACGAGGAGGGCCCCAAGATGGTCTGATGACTTTGTCCCCTCGTGGGCGAGGGACTCTGTAGTGGGGGGGTAGTGTAACGACCCTGTGTTGGTTCTGCTTTGGGTCCAAGTGTTTCTGTGTATTTGTTGAGTTGTACTGTGTTCTGTTGAGCTGTTGTGATTCTGTTGACCCCCGCCCTCATGTGTTGGACTGGTCGTGGGGGTAGGGGAGGGGTAGGAGCAGGGAGGAGGGACCGGGAAAAGAGAGACGAAGAAGAAGAGTCCGAGAGCGTGTTGTTGTTAGCAGGCAGCTAGCAGTGTGTTCGCTTGCGTGTGTACTGCGTTTTCTTTTGAGGCGTGAGCTGCAGCCTCGGTAATAGCAGCTCTTCCCTGTTTATGAATAAAGTTTGGCTGGACTCCGTCTGCAGTGTTGGCGTCATTACAGTATTTTGCTAGCATTTGATTCTGTTTAGATTTTTACTTACTGTTTTGATACTTTTAGCTACTGTTCTGTTGCCTTTACCAACTTTTAGCTAGTTTTAGCCTTTAGCTTTAGCATTTAGCTTCCATGTTACTACTTTAGCTTTTAACTACAGTTTAACTACTTTTAGCAGCTATTCTGCTCAATTTTTAATAGATACACGTTTGCTTAGCTTTTGTTTAGCTGATTTTAGCCGTAGGATTGTTTTTGCTACATGTAGTGAAAATTTTGCTAATTGCAGCTTATATGTAACAAATTTCACTGTTTATTTTGCACATATTAGCTTTTGTTTTGCTAATATCTGCTGGTTGTGTCATTTACGCTTTAGCATGTTTTCTGCTAATTTTAGTTATTGTTGCTGTTTGCTAACGTGTTGCCATTAGTTTTACCTCATGTTCGGTTCATTTTAGCCTCTTCTTGTCTAGACTTCAGCTGCTCAGTTCCAGTTTCATTATTTTCAGGACTCGACGGTCACACCGGTCTCTCTGGTTTGACTCCACTTTTCTCGGCTACTTTTCCTTAGCCGAGGTTGTTTAAAGGAACATTTCAGCTCTTTTCACCACCCAGACTGAACTTCTTCTTCTGGGTTGGAGCTTTAACGTTCTTCTGACTTCGAGCAGCTTTATCTGATCTGTCAAACAAAAAGCTTTTAGCAGCAGTGACTCAGATCCTCCCAGGAGAGGCTACTGGATCCAGTTTACTGTCAAAGTGGTACAGGAAGTTGTCCAACCGGCTTCCTGTTTCACGTCAGAGAGGAAAAAGTCTCTTCATCACTGTCGCGGCAGGAAACTGCGTCAAAATGTTATAGAATCAGGAGAATTAAGAAGAACTTCCACAGTTTAAATAATTTTAATTAATGCTCAGTCATGAAAGGCGGGCAATCATGTAATCATTTCTCTGTTAGCAAAATATCTCTTCCACAAAGATAGATTTTAAGGAAACTAGAAAATAATCACTGGATGTTTGTCTACAACTCAGTAACTTAGTGTCAATATGATTCAAGATGGCCGTCACAGCTGAGTTAACACCGACGTTGCATCATATTGAGCTGAAGTTCGGCATGGTGGTAGCTGAGAGTCGTCCTCAACGGTGACTCTGAGTGCTAACAGAGTAAAAACTGTGGCGTCGGAGGTGGCGGGCGACGTGCATTCCTTCGAGGAATTCAGCTTTTTGTTTGTTTTTGGGTGTTGGGTCAAAGTTCTGCCTTTAATCTCAACAGATGGGCTCAAGATAAACGAACGGTTCTGGTTTTGTTTTTCACCTCGGAGCCACAGGAAGTACCAGCTGAAATGTTCTGATCTAATCTGGACCCGTCCAGACGGTGTTTAAATTAGGTCTCTGAACGGCTTTAATTATAAAGAGCAGTCTTTTCTGCAGCCTGCAGCTGAAGGAGACGCTGCCCAGCTGAAGGAGACGCTGCCCAGCTGAAGGAGACGCTGCCCAGCTGAAGAAGACGCTGCCCAGCTGAAGGAGACGCTGCCCACTTTATTTAGCTGTTTGTCGTCATTTAACAGCATCGCGGTGTCGACAGAATGACAGAGTCAGAACTGAGGCCGGAGTACACAGCAATCTGTTTTGACGGTTCTTTAGGCCTGAATGAGAATAAAATTAAAATAAACATTGTTTACTGTGTTAATGCTGTTTCTTGATCTTAATTACTTCCATGTTTTTTCTGATAATTTTATACCATTTTTACGTCAAAACGTTCGACTCGTGTGCTTTGAGTTTTAGTTTTTGTAACCCTTATAATTTTTTTGTTTATTAGGGCGTTTGACTTGGGACCCGAAGGACGCGGGTTCGCGTCCCGGCCTCTACACACCTTGGGGTGTCTATGAGTGCACACCTATTTCTCCAGCTCCCCGAGCGCTTTCTATGGCTGCTCACTGCACCACCTGGTAGGTGGTTGGGTTAAATGCAGAGACGAATTTCGTCTGTGTATGGGAAACATACGCAGATGACAGGAATAGACAATTATTATTATTATTATTATTTCCACCATTTGTTGTTAAACATGCATTTCTTCAGTTCCTTCAATAACTTTTTTCTCTGAAATCTTCAGCAGAACATCTGCATTTTTGTCTAAGCACTTCTGAGTTTTTTAGCTGCTGTTTTGCTACAGCGTTCGGCTACTGATTTCCTATTGTTTAGTGTTTTCCTACTGCTTTAATAAGTTGAGCTACATTTTGGCTAGTTCACAAGTTTTTAGCTATGTTTTTGCTTTAAGCTGGTTCAGTTATAATTAGCTTTTAGTTTGTTTAGCTAAATTTAGCTATTTCTGCTTTGTTAATTTTAGCAGATACATTTTGAATGATTTGAGCTTTTGGCAATAGTTTAGTTTTTATTTTATTTTAGCTACCATTTTGCTATAGCTTTCAGCTACTGTTTTCCTGATTTTTGCTTGTAGCTATTGTTTTGAACAGTGTTTCTGTTTAGATAGCTTTGCAGCGACAGTTTTGCTACTTTACATTTTTTAGCTATGATTTAGCTTGTTTTTGCTTTAAGTTGATTTTGCTTAGTTTTTAGTTTGCTTCACTGAATTTAGCTCTACAGTTTTAGGTTTTAGCTATAGCTTAGCTTGTTTTACCTTTTAGTTATTGTTTTTCTAAATTTAGCTTTTAGCTTGTGTTTAGCTAATTTTGGCTCTGTTCGGCTGGAACAGTTCATTTTCAGCTTCTCACCTGATTTCTGCAGTCATTCAGCTTTTTGTTTGGATATTAGTTTCCCTACTCAGCTTCACTTTCTGTTTTATTTTGAAATCACTTTCCTCTCCAAGTAACTTCCTGTTTGTTTTTTAATCCTCTCCTCTCTGTTTGCTCCATAATTGACTTTTTTTAAATATTATATAAATTTCAGTTAACATGTTTTTCCCCTCAGTTTTTTTTTTTTTTTTACCTTACACACAATAATAATAATAATAAATTAATTAATTAACTGTCATTTTACGGCCTTCCACTTTTTGCTAGGGATGCACCGATCCACATTTCTCACTTCCGATCCGATACCGATACTTATTAACTCAGTATCGACCGATACCGATACTTTCCCGATCCGATACTGTTCAGGTATTTGACTCTGTATAATGGAACTTTTGCACCCAAACTATTCATTTTAATATGAGTATGAACTTTCTTATTCATTTTAACATTGTGTGAGATAAACCCAATGAAGACACTCTTAAGCCTTACAATAGGGAACCCCCTATTGTAAGGCTTAAGAGTGTCTTCATTGGGTTTATCTCAGACAATGTTAAGAAGGGCAGTCACAGAATGTGATTGAACACAAGTGCTCTTTGAAACTGGATCGGAAAAGTATCGGCAGGTTTGATCCGATACCCGATACTTAAATAATGATGGTATCGGATACCGATACCGATACTGGATCGGATCTGCCCCATCCCTACTTTTTGCTATTATAAAATCCTATTTTAATAAAAGTTTCTTCTCAGGGTTTATTTGTAAGAATATATTTAACACAACAAAGGAAGAGAACCGTAAATGTTTGTGAGTAAAAGACTGAGACAGAACTTTCAGCTGAAGTATCGCAGATCAAGAGAGGCTCAGTTTATTTTTCCATCAGTCCTCTGGGGAAAAGTGAAAAATAGACAATAATGGAGGCTTCTTGGGGGAACTGGGTCACCATCGGTCACCATGTTCCTGTGGACCCATCAGAAGGTTCTGCTGGGCCAACCCCACCAGACAGCATCATTCCCTTCAGAGACTTCTCCAGTTTTCCACCTTTTATTTTTGTTTGTGAGCAACGACAGAATCACAGGAAGAACATTTCTGTGGTTCCTAAAGTGGAAACAGACCTCAGTCACTTTTCCTCTGTGAGCAGGCGCTGACTCATAATTGGACCTGGACCTGGGTCCGGTCCTGCTGAGATCAGAAGAGCCGGCCCGATCAAAGAGCAGGTGGTCACCGATGATCCACCAGAGGGGAAAGTGAGAAATGAGTCTGAACATCTGCTGCAAACAAATAAAAAACATCTTTAGTTCCTTTTATGTTCAAAATAATCTTTATAGTCCTGAAAACAGAACTTGTGAAGCCCTGATTGTATTAAAAAAATAAGTATTTTGTTGTTTTAGTACATAAATAAACTTACAATTGTCTTCAAGTGACATTTGAAACAATTAGTTGTGGTATTTATACATGTTGGCTGGTTGCAAGTTTACAATAAAATAATAAAAATTTTAAATTACCATCCATCCATCCATCCATCCATCTTCTTCCACTTATCCGGGGTCGGGTCGCGGGGGTAGCAGCCTAAGTAGGGAGGCCCAGACTTCCCTCTCCCCAGCCACTTGGAGCAGCTCCTCTGGGGGAATCCCAAGGCGTTCCCAGGCCAGCCGAGAAACATAGTCCCTCCAGCGTGTCCTGGGTCTTCCTCTGGGTCTCCTCCCGGTGGGACATGCCCGGAACACCTCACCAGGGAGGCGTCCAGGAGGCATCCTAACCAGATGCCCGAGCCACCTCAACTGGCTCCTCTCGATGTGGAGAAGCAGCGGCTCTACTCCGAGTCCCTCCCGGATGACTGAGCTTCTCACCCTATCTCTAAGGGAGAGTCCAGACACCCTGCGGAGAAAACTCATTTCAGCCGCTTGTATCCGAGATCTTGTTCTTTCGGTCATAACCCAAAGCTCATGACCATAGATGAGGGTGGGAACGTAGATCGATCGGTAAATTGAGAGCTTTGCCTTTTGACTCAGCTCTCTCTTCACCACGACAGACCGGTACAGCGCCCGCTTCACTGCGGACGCTGCACCTATCCGCCTATCGATCTCACGCTCCAGTTTTCCCTCATTCGTGAACAAGATCCCGAGATACTTAAACTCCTCCACTTGGGGCAGGACCTCCTCCCCGACCCGGAGAGGGCATGCTACCCTTTTCCGGCTCAAGACCATGGCCTCGGATTTGGAGGAACTGATCCTCATCCCGGCCGCATCACACTCGGCTGCAAACCGCTCCAGTGAAAGTTGTAAATCACGAACTGATGAAGCCAGTAGGACCACATCATCTGCAAAAAACAGAGAAGCGATTCTAAGGCCACCAAAACGGATCCTCTCAACACCTTGGCTGCGCCTAGAAATTCTGTCCATAAAAGTTATGAACAGAATCGGTGACAAAGGGCAACCTTGGCGGAGTCCAACTCTCACCGGAAACGAGCCTGACTTACTGCCGGCAATGCGGACCAAGCTCTGACACCGGTCGTACAGGGACCTAACAGCCCTTATCAAAGGGCCTGGTACCCCATACTCCCGGAGTACCTCCCACAGAACCCCCCGAGGGACGCGGTCGAATGCCTTCTCCAAGTCCACAAAGCACATGTAAACTGGTTGGGCAAACTCCCACGCACCCTCCAGGACCCTGTTGAGGGTGTAGAGCTGGTCCAGTGTTCCACGACCAGGACGAAAACCACATTGCTCCTCCTGGATCCGAGGTTCGACTATCCGACGGACCCTCCTCTCCAGAACCCCTGAATAGACCTTACCAGGGAGGCTTAAGAGTGTGATCCCCCTATAGTTGGAACACACCCTACGGTCCCCCTTTTTGAATAGGGGAACCACCACCCCAGTCTGCCAATCCAAGGGAACTGCCCCCGATGTCCACGCGATATTGCAGAGTCGCGTAAGCCAACACAACCCCACAACATCCAGAGCCCTAAGGAACTCCGGGCGAATCTCATCCACCCCCGGAGCCTTGCCACCGCGGAGCTTTTTAACCACCTCGGCGACCTCAGCACCAGAGATCGGAGAACCCGACCCAAAGTCCCCAGGCTCCGCTTCCTCCATGGAAGACGTGCCAGTAGGATTGAGGAGGTCTTCGAAGTATTCCGCCCACCGACTCACAACATCCCGAGTTGAGGTCAGCAGCACGCCACCCCCACCATAAATGGTGTTGGTCGCGTACCTCTTTCCCCCCCTGAGACGCCGGATGGTGGACCAGAATCGCCTCGAAGCCGTACGGAAGTCATTCTCCATGGCCTCTCCGAACTCCTCCCACGCCCGAGTTTTTGCCTCAGCAACCACCCGAGCCGCATGCCGCTTGGACTGCCGGTACCTATCAGCTGCTTCCGGGGTCCCACAAGCCAAAAAGGCCCAATAGGACTCCTTCTTCAGCCTGACAGCATCCCTCACTGCCGGTGTCCACCACCGGGTTCGAGGGTTGCCACCACGACAGGCACCAACAACCTTGCGGCCACAGCTCCGATAAGCTGCCTCGACAATAGAGGCGCGGAACACGGCCCACTCGGACTCCATGTCCCCCGCCTCCCTCGGAACGTGTTCAAAGCTCTCCCGGAGGTGGGAGTTAAAGCTCCGTCTTACGGGAGACTCTGCCAGACGTTCCCAGCAGACCCTCACAATACGTTTGGGTCTGCCAGGTCTGACCGGCATCCTCCCCCACCATCGGAGCCAACTCACCACCAGGTAGTGGTCAGTTGACAGCTCCGCCCCTCTCTTCACCCGAGTGTCCAAGACATGCGGCCGCAGATCAGATGAGACGACAACAAAGTCGATCATCGAACTGCGACCTAGGGTGTCCTGGTGCCAAGAGCACATATGGACACCCTTATGCTTAAACATGGTGTTCGTTATGGACAATCCATGACGAGCACAGAAGTCCAATAACAGAACACCACTCTGGTTCAGATCAGGGGGGCCGTTCCTCCCAACCACACCCCTCCAGGTCTCACTGTCATTGCCCACGTGAGCGTTGAAGTCCCCCAGTAGAACAAGGGAGTCCCCAGGAGGCGCACTCTCCAATACCCCCTCCAAGGACTCCAAAAAGGGTGGGTAGTCTGAGCTGCCGTTTGGTGCATAGGCACAAACAACAGTCAGAGCCCGTCCCCCCACACGTAGGCGAAGGGAGGCTACCCTCTCGTTCACCGGGGTGAACCCCAACGTACAGGCACCAAGATGGGGGGCAACCAGTATGCCCACTCCTGCTCGGCGCCTCTCACCAGGGGCAACTCCAGAGTGGAAGAGTGTCCAACCCCTCTCAAGGAAACTGGTTCCAGAGCCAGAGCCATGCGTTGAGGTGAGTCCGACTATTTCTAGTCGGAACCTCTCAACCTCACACACTAGCTCAGGCTCCTTCCCCACCAGAGAGGTGACATTCCATGTCCCAATGGCCAGCTTCTGTAGCCGAGGATCAGACCGCCAGGGTCCCCGCCCTCGGCCACCACCCATCTCACATTGCACCCGACCCCTTTGGCCCCTCCCACAGGTGGTGAGCCCATGGGAATTACCAATAAATAAAATAAAATTACCAATAAATCCAAGATGTTTTTTCCTCCTTGCGTGTTCCAGTCATAAAGTTATGGATAATATCACGTTTTTACTACATACTTATCACATTTTTACTACATAATATCACGTTTTTACTACATAATATCACATTTTTACTACATAATACTGTATCATGTTTTTACTACATACTTATCACATTTTTACTACATAATATCACGTTTTTACTACATATCACGTTTTTACTACATAATATCACGTTTTTACCACATAATATCACGTTTTTACTACATAATATCACGTTTTTACTACATAATATCACGTTTTTACCACATAATATCACGTTTTTAATACATACTGTACTTATCACGTTTTTACTACATAATATCATGTTTTTACTACATACTTATCACGTTTTTACTACATAATATCACATTTTTACTACATAATACAGTATCACGTTTTTACTACATACTTATCACGTTTTTACTACATAATATCACGTTTTTACTACATATCACGTTTTTACTACATCACGTTTGTACAATATAATCTCAAAAATTATTATTTCATGGATGACAGCAATACCCTTCCATATAAAGTCATTCATTCATTCAACCTTTATTTTATACAGGCTAGCCTCGTTGAGTCACGGGGACTCATTTACAAGAGGGACCTGTCTCACTCACACCAAACAACCATCCACTCTCACACTCACACCTAGGGTCAATTTAGAGTCACCAATCAGCCTAACAAGCATGTTTTTTGGTCTGTGGGAGGAAACCGGAGTACCCGGAGGAAACCCACGCATGCACGGGGAGAACATGCAAACTCCACCCAGAAAGGCCCCGGACCGGGATTTGAACCGGCAACCTTCTCGCTGAG
The DNA here is from genome assembly GCA_038048925.1 of Garcialebias charrua. Classification (NCBI taxonomy): domain Eukaryota; kingdom Metazoa; phylum Chordata; class Actinopteri; order Cyprinodontiformes; family Rivulidae; genus Garcialebias; species Garcialebias charrua. Next base: position 43,776 of record JBBPBX010011105.1, on the reverse strand, counting down.
AGGCAGCAGCTCTACCAGTTGTGCCACCGTGCTGCCCAAGTCACTAGATTAAATAAGATTAAATAAGATTAAATGAGACAACTAGAGGTCCACTTCCTGTCCCGTCTCGGCGTCATGGAGGAGCAAAGATGGCGTCCAAAGAGGGCGACGGCTCACAGCCAACATCAGCTATTTCATTAACAGCAAGCCTGACTGGAACTTTTCACAATAAATTAATAGAATTGATAATCAATCCCCTCAGGTTGTCTCTGGCTCATCAGAATTTCATTACTGAACTCACGAAGTCAAAGAAAAATGGCCGCCACAGCTAATCAACCTCAGCAAAAATCAAGCAAAATAGCTGTAACGCGAAAATATTTGCAGATACAGTACTGGGCTAAAATTTGATGTGGTAGTAGCTGAGAGTCATGCCCACCACGTACAACTTTGACAATAATGCTTGGAACCACCCCCTGGTTGTCTGTTAGCAAAATATCTTGTGAAGCACTGGACAGATTTTATTAAAACAAAGTGATTATTGGATGGAAAACTGATTAAGTGCAAGCTAAAGTGGCTGCCACAGCTGTAACACTCTAGCAAACAAACGTGACTAAAGATGACTCCATAAATTTAACGTAAAATTAGCTCAAAATTGATGAGGTAGTATTTGAAAATCATCCACAACGTTTAGGCTGACAAACTGAGCATAATGCAAATAACTTCCTGAGGAACATTCAGCTATTTTGATTTTTAAAACTCTGTTTTTAAACCACTAATGGACTGGTTCTGCTACAGTCCAACGCAGAACTCTAGCTGCTGGTTTGTTGGTATCGGGGGTTGCCAGATAGGAAATGACAATATATCGTCCTGCCGCTTTAACAATTAAGTATTTTGACCCAAACTATGTTTGATCAGACAACGAGCTGCTTAATTGAATAAAGACAAAGTTTTTATTATTTTTGGTGAAAAGAGATACTCTATCATATATTTGATTTACACTAAAACTAGCGTATAAATACAATTATATCTGGCAACACTGATTGGCACAACAACGTCGGCTACATGGGCAAACACTGTTTTATTTTACTCACAGGAAGACATTATTTAATTTAGTTTTTTGACAGTTTAGCTAAAATTAAAAGCCTCTGAGTGGAATAGATCAAGGCTTCATCCTCTGGGGAGCGCAAATATGTAAATTAAGATGTTCTTTATGAATACTGTAATGTCATAATAGCTGAAAGAAACGGCTAAAAAAAGGACTGCAGCTTCTATGAAATTATATTTTCATTTTCCCTGGTAGAACTGCGTTGCAATCAGCACATACCAAACGGATACTAATGTACACACAGTGCGTGGTGCTGTCCTGGTGGTTCTGCCTCATGTTGGGAAACCGTCTAAGGGAGTATCGGAGGGAAGACGGATGTGTACGCGGCCCTCTCCATCTTGGTAACATCTGACGGTGGCGTGAACTGCAGACGAACAAATTGGAAGCAGACTGAGTCCAATTCTTCATCTTTAGTCCCACTCAGTACTCACTGTCTTGTTTTATCAGCAGCAACCGCAGGAAAGGTCAAAGGTCACATTCTTTTCGGCAGTGAAACTAGCTTTATGAACTCTGAGATGTGTTTTTAAGCCTTGACGTGAGAATCCAAACAAACTGAGCTCTTAGAACCATGATATCATTCATCTGGAAAATGTTCCTGAAATGATTAAAACTATAGAGAAATGTCATTTCCTGAAAAAATAAAATAAAAAAAGCAGAATGCTTACTGCTATGTGGGTGATTCTTTTTTTGGGGCAACATTCATGTCCGCATGTTTCTCTTACCCTGATTTTTTTCTAAAATGTGCCAAATATTTACAACAAAGTATTTTAATTATACACTTAGATGTTTGCCATCATTCAAATATAAATGAAATGCATTTAAAATATTATTTTGTACTTTACACACCTTTTTGGTGACATAGATGGTCAATTTTATTGTGTCCGCAGTGCAGTGTAAAATATTTCCTCAATAAGTTTAAACAATAAAATTAAATTAAAAAAGAAATTTCTTCAATAATTTGATTGACTGGACTAAACCTTATTTTATTATGAAACTGAATCTGTTGAAACTATTTTTTTTATTTGATATTTTCTTGATATTATACATGTCCCAGTAGTAACTTTCCACCCTGTTAGAATGTTTCCTTTTTGCCCTCAAAAGACTACAATTCCATAAAAGCCATTTACAAGAAGAAGACATCAATTGGTTTTGGAGGGAATTCAACCATGGAAAACAAGTTAAGCTTCATCTGTCACTCTCTCCTTACTTTTTTTAATCTTAAATATATTAAACCTGTATGAGTCAACCTTAAAGTTCCACCCTGTTAAGATAAATTGTGGGAAATGTTTATTTGGTAGAATTTAAAAAACAACATATTAGATTTAGTCATTAAAGGTTTGCTATTCTGTTGAAGGTTAGCTAGCTAAATGTTGACCACATAAAGAGCTACAGCTAGATTAGCTAAAAAAATTCCACCCTGTTATGTTCCACCCTGTTAGGTTTATGAACCAAACAAGGTGTAACAAGGACCTAACAGGGTGGAAATTCAGGTAAAAAGTAATCACATATACATGTAATTATTACTTTACCTGTAATTATTATTTTATCCAGCCCTGAGCTTGACCATTATTAATTTCTTATTGCTAAACATGTCAGTGATGTAACAAAATATTTAAAACTTAAAATATTACTCTTTTTATTTTCAAAAGTCCTGAAGCCAAAATGTTGCCGCAAAAAAAGAATCACCCATAAGATAGCAGAAAGTAGAGAAAAAGCAGCTGAAATGTGTAGAAAAAGCTGAACAGAGCAAAAATGACAGCATAAATTGAAATAGGCAGAGAGATGCATCTCTCTGAGCTTAATTTGAGCCAGATCCTGCCAGAACAGGATCCAGGAACGCTCTTATTTTTACAAGCTGAATTCCGGTAACTTTTTGCCTGGATCTGGCAACTGTCAGGCTTACTAATAATAAAGTTATTAATAAATTTGACTGAACTAATAAAACTTATACTGGACATGTAATCTGAAAATAATTACATAAACACTCATTTTAAACACAACAGCCACTTACGAGCTTCTTAATATCACATAAGAGCTGCCCCTTCATGTAAGCATTTCTGCTAAAATCTCCTCCCCTGAGGGAGTGAGGTTAGAATGTTTGAGAGAAGTGGAGCGTGCTCTATTCACACAAGGAGAGAACTGTTGGTCAGGCTACTTCTCGTTATTCTCTAAAATAGTTATTGAATCAAGTGTTTACTGTACTTATGTAGGTAAGCGTTGATGTTTAACAACCCGTTAAAATACACCAGAATGCAGGAAATGGTGTCTACTTCATTTGCATTCTGGCATTGTTTGGTTTACAAATTAAGCACTGCTGAAAAGATTACAAAAAATCTGAAATGAGCAAAGAAGAAACTAAAATAAAAAACACAGAAGTTCAAACTGAAATTAGCAGAAATCGACCAAGAAGCATAAAAAAGTTGAAATTATTCAAAAGGCAGAAAAAGAACCACAAAGACAGAAATTAGCAAAAGTATAGCAGAACATTTGTGAAATGAGTAGAAAACAGTTAAATTTAGCAGAAAGAAGATGAAAAATCAGTGCTCAAGTTGAGCCGGATCCTGCCGGAGAATCTGGGAAACTTGCTTATTTTAACAACCGTTTGCTTGGATCCGGTAACTTTCAGGCTTTCTAATAATAAAGTGATGAACAAATTGGACTGACTTGAACTAATAAAACCAACATTGGATATGTAAACTGAAAATAATTACATAAACACTCATTTTAAACACAACAGCCACTTACGAGTTTCTTAATGTGACGTGTGAAACATGTTTCTTAATGAACCGTCTCTAACCTCTGCGCCACCACACATGCATTCCAGCATTGTTTGGTTTATTAATTAAGCCCTGGTGTAGATTCTCAGTCATCCAGGACACAATTGACTGTAACCAATAGTATAGGGACCTGGGTTGGATTTGAAAATAATCAAAATTCAGATTTGTCACGGGAGCAAAACGCTACGTTACGAACACGCTACATAACCAACACACCAAGTTAGCAACATGCTATGTTAGCAAAATGCCATATTAGCGACACAGCAACATTCTATGATTGCAACATGCTATGTTAGCAACATGCTATGTTAGCAACATGCTACATTAGCGACAGTGCCACGTTTGCAACACAGCAACATTCTATGTTAGCAACACGCTATGTAAGCAACATGCCATGTAGCAACACAGCAACATTCTACATTAGCAACATGCTATGTAAGCAACACACTTTGTTAGCCACACATTATGTTAGCAACATGCTATGTTAGCCACGTGCTATATTAGCATCATGCTGTCTGAAGTAAACTAGCATGTTGCTTTGTAATGTTCTACATGAGTCCATGTTAGTTAGTTACAGGTTTTATTCGTGAAACAACATGAAGTGGTTGATGAACTCTGCTCTGTAGTTTATGGTTTGTACAGAAACATGTAGGAGTTTCCTCCATCGTGTGTCATTTATCATCATGGGGCCCGGAGCAGCATTCCTCCAGCTGGACTTTATTTGATTTAATGCCTGCTTGCTCTTTACTCACAGTGAGTTCAGGATTAGTCTCTCTGTCTTACTCACGAACCTCACAGTTGCTCATTGCTAATGGCGAGACGATGCTGACTAAATATTATAATTTCCTGATAAAAGTTCATAATCGTTTGTCATACGGTGCTTTTTAAGAGACGCAACATTTGTTGCAGTTTCTGGTTTGAACAAGATTTTGAGCTCTTAGGGTAAAAAAAAAGGTGACACAAAGAAAATACTGTATAGTCTGTCAACACCTGATTAAATTATTTAAAATGGTGATTAGTGGTTTTGTTTCTGCCCCTCCAGGCTGTGGTCTCAACTGTCCTGTCCACGATGGGTTTTTGTTTTGATTTGATTGTCTACCAGAATTTTTTAAAATAAGAAATGGAGAACATGACCTCATTTAAACCGCATGCAGCGAAAATATTGTTATAAACCAAGTCAGATATTTTAGTTTAGCATATTAAAAAAGCTTATGATAGTGAAGATATCTTTGATGGGTTTTTTTCTTCTTAAAAGCCTCAAGTTTCACGAAAGTTCCCGTTTATAGAAACGTAAATGGTGTACATGAAACTGTTCCTAAACAAAGCCACATGTGTTCAGGTTGAGGTGGACCAACCAGAGTCCATGAGGCGGATCTGAGCCCGGGGGAAGTGGATCACTTTCAACATGAGAAGCAGCACGAATGTTTTTAAACCCCCACAAAAGCAGCATGAAACCTGGCTCCTGAATGTGTTAATATCTGCCAGGAGGCGTCCCATGAATTCAAAACTGAATTTTCCTCATTATCTCGGCTTCCTGAGACGAATTCAACCATGTTTACAGACACAAGACGGTAGAGGTGAAAAATGGCAGTGCTCATTTTTGAACAAATTATGCATTTAAAAGTAAAATGACCCGTTAAACAAATTAACCAGCACCGATGAGCCTCCTGAGTCCGGATCAGGACAGTTGATTGGAAAACACATTGCCAGACTATAAAGGTTTCAGAAATGTTCGGTTCTTTATCAGCTACATTAGGTCTTTTTATCCCAACTCATAATTCATGACCGTTGAGTCAAAATTTTATTCAAATCTGAAACTGGGATGAAACGTCCACCCTTCTTCTTCTTCTGGATAAGGGGTCTGCAACCTTTATGATCAAAGGAGCCATTTCTGCCCTTTCGTTCACTAAATTAAACGTGTCAAGAGCCGCAAAACCGCTATAACTGTCATTATCAACTGGTGGCCCGTGGGCCAGTTTAAGTTTGCTATGGGCTTTTCTGGCCAGTAGGTGTGAAACAACAACAACAACGACAACGACGACGACGACGACGACGACGACGACAACAACAACAACAACAACAACATTGTTAACATTTATTGATAGTTTTACATTTTGAGACAGAACATATTGGATGTCCCCCGAGGGAGGCGGGGGACATTGAGCCCGAGTGGGCCATGTTCCGCGCCTCTATTGTCGAGGCAGCTTATCGGAGTTGTGGCCGCAAGGTTGTTGGTGCCTGTCGTGGTGGCAACCCTCGAACCCGGTGGTGGACACCGGCGGTGAGGGATGCTGTCAAGCTGAAGAAGGAGTCCTATTGGGCCTTTTTGGCCTGTGGGACCCCGGAAGCAGCAGATAGGTACCGGCAGTCCAAGCGGCATGCGGCTCGGGTGGTTGCTGAGGCAAAAACTCGGGCGTGGGAGGAGTTCGGAGAGGCCATGGAGAATGACTTCCGTACGGCTTCGAGGCGATTCTGGTCCACCATCCGGCGTCTCAGGGGGGGAAAGCGGTACGCGACCAACACCATTTATGGTGGGGATGGCGTGCTGTTGACCTCAACTCGGGATGTTGTGAGTCGGTGGGCGGAATACTTCGAAGACCTCCTCAATCCTACTGGCACGTCTTCCACTGAGGAAGCGGAGCCTGGGGACTTTGGGTCGGGCTCTCCAATCTCTGGTGCTGAGGTCGCCGAGGTGGTTAAAAAGCTCCGCGGTGGCAAGGCTCCGGGGGTGGATGAGATTCGTCCTGAGTTCCTTAGGGCTCTGGATGTTGTGGGGTTGTGTTGGCTTACGCGACTCTGCAATATCGCGTGGACATCGGGGGCAGTTCCCTTGGATTGGCAGACTGGGGTGGTGGTTCCCCTATTCAAAAAGGGGGACCGTAGGGTGTGTTCCAACTATAGGGGGATCACACTCTTAAGCCTCCCTGGTAAGGTCTATTCAGGGGTTCTGGAGAGGAGGGTCCGTCGGATAGTCGAACCTCGGATTCAGGAGGAGCAGTGTGGTTTTCGTGCTGGTCGTGGAACACTGGACCAGCTCTACACCCTCAGCAGGGTCCTGGAGGGTGCGTGGGAGTTTGCCCAACCAGTTTACATGTGCTTTGTAGACTTGGAAAAGGCATTCGACCGCGTCCCTCGGGGGGTTCTGTGGGGGGTACTCCGGGAGTATGGGGTACCAGGCCCATTGATATGGGCTGTTAGGTCCCTGTACGACCGGTGTCAGAGCTTGGTCCGCATTGCCGGCAGTAAGTCAGGCTCGTTTCCGGTGAGAGTTGGACTCCGCCAAGGTTGCCCTTTGTCACCGATTCTGTTTATAACTTTTATGGACAGAATTTCTAGGCGCAGCCAAGGTGTTGAGAGGATCCGTTTTGGTGGCCTTAGAATCGCTTCTCTGTTTTTTGCAGATGATGTGGTCCTATTGGCTTCATCAGCTCGTGATCTACAGCTTTCGCTGGAGCGGTTTGCAGCTGAATGCGATGCGGCCGGGATGAGGATCAGTTCCTCCAAATCCGAGGCCATGGTCTTGAGCCGGAAAAGGGTAGCGTGCCCTCTCCGGGTCGGGGAGGAGGTCCTGCCCCAAGTGGAGGAGTTTAAGTATCTCGGGATCTTGTTCACGAATGAGGGAAAACTGGAGCGTGAGATCGATAGGCGGATAGGTGCAGCGTCCGCAGTGAAGCGGGCGCTGTACCGGTCTGTCGTGGTGAAGAGAGAGCTGAGTCAAAAGGCAAAGCTCTCAATTTACCGATCGATCTACGTTCCCACCCTCATCTATGGTCATGAGCTTTGGGTTATGACCGAAAGAACAAGATCTCGGATACAAGCGGCTGAAATGAGTTTTCTCCGCAGGGTGGCTGGACTCTCCCTTAGAGATAGGGTGAGAAGCTCAGTCATCCGGGAGGGACTCGGAGTAGAGCCGCTGCTTCTCCACATCGAGAGGAGCCAGTTGAGGTGGCTCGGGCATCTGGTTAGGATGCCTCCTGGACGCCTCCCTGGTGAGGTGTTCCGGGCATGTCCCACCGGGAGGAGACCCAGAGGAAGACCCAGGATACGCTGGAGGGACTATGTTTCTCGGCTGGCCTGGGAACGCCTTGGGATTCCCCCAGAGGAGCTGCTCCAAGTGGCTGGGGAGAGGGAAGTCTGGGCCTCCCTACTTAGGTTGCTACCCCCGCGACCCGACCCCGGATAAGCGGAAGAAAATGGATGGATGGATGGAACATATTGGATTCCATCCATCTTCCATTCATCTGTCCAACATCTTGTATTGTCTTGTATTTTGCCAATAATAATAAACAAAACTAAAACCGTGAACTGTGCAGACACATGTGCTTTTTATAAAATGGTGGAGTACCTTATTTTTGGGACAATAAGGCACATTTAAAATCCTTTAATTTTCTCAAAAATTGACAGTGAGCCTTATAATCCAGTGAGTCTTCTGTATTAATTCTGGTTGTGTTTACTGACCTCAAACTCAATGTATGTGGTTATTATGAATGAGTTGGATAAAGTTTAACTTAACTTTTTCTGTTGCTGCTCCAAAACTGTGGAACGATCTCCCTCTTCCCGTCAGACAAGCTCCTTCACTGTTCAGTTTTAAAACTCTTCTAAAAACACACACTGGCTTTTAGCACAGACTGATTTTGTTCTGCACTGTTTTTATTGATCTTAATGTTTTAACAACTGTTTTATTTTTATGTGTTTAAATGTTCTTGATTTTATGTACAGCACTTTGTTGCAGCTGTGGTTGTTTTAAAGGGCTCTATAAATAAAGTATTATTATTATTATTATTATTATTAAACTGTTAAACTAGTCATTTTTTGTGGGTACAACATCCTATAAAATTCAGTTTTATGTTAGTTTTGGTCAAAGCTTGAAAGAGCCGCTGCAGAGGGACCAAAGAGTCGCATGTGGCTCCAGAGCCGCAGGTTGCAGACCCTTGTTCTGGAGTCAGACGGTGGGGACAGCATCTTGAGCAGGGAGGACTCCAAGTCATTCCCAGGTCAGAGACACAGTTTCTCCAGGGTCTCCTCCTCCCAGTTGAACATGTCCAGAACCGTCCGGGGGTGATGGGGCATCCTCACCAGATTCCCAAACCTCTTCTATGTTGTGTGTGTGTGAAGCACCTTGATAACAGTTTATCTGTTTTAACTGTGCTGTATAAATAAAATTGACTTGACTCCTCTGGATGTGGAGGAGCAAGTTCTACTCCAAGTCTTTCCTAACAACTGAACTTCTCGTGAGAGTCCAGCTTCCCTGCAGAGAAAACTCAATTTTCAACTGCTTGTATCCATGATCTCATTCTCCCAGTCTCTACCCAGACTTCATGATCGTGGGTGAGGGTAGGGACGTAGACCGGCTGGTAAACGGAGAGCTCCTCCTTGCAGCTCAACTCCCTCGTCACCACAACGGACCGGCACAGCTTGCTCAACATTGCAGAAGTCACAGTCTTGCTCTTCTTCCCTCACTTGTGAACAAAACCCAAGATACTTGAACTCCTCCACTTGAGGCAGAGTCTCACCCCCAACCTGGAGAGGAGCCTCATCCAACTGAGGACCAAGGCCTCCCTTCGTCTTAAACCTGAAGCCCAGCGGGTCATTTTGACCCAAGGGCAGCTGGAAGGTTTAAGACCATTTTTATGTTTGGGCCATTTGTACGGGTTCACTTTCATTTTAAAATCCTCCTGTGTGTTTTTAAATCTCTGAACAGTTCTGCCCTCTCCTATCTCGCTGATCTGCTGCAGCCTTGTGTCCCACAGCGCTCTCTGAGGTCAACAGACCAGATGCTTTTATTGGTTCCAGGAACTCGTTTTAGGCTCAGAGGTGAAAGAACCTTCTCTGTTGCAGGTCCAAGACAGTGGAATGAGTTACCACTGCATGTCAGACAGGCTCCTTCTCTCACTGTTTTTAAGTCTCGTTTAAGAACTCACTTTTATTCCCGGGCTTTTGACACTGTGTGGGTTGATTTTAACTTCTCTGTAATGTTAGTAATTTATTTTCTATTTTTACCTGTTTAGATCTATATATTTTATGCTGTGTCCTTTGTTTTGTTTGGAAAGAATATAGATGAATTAATACAAATACTGTAGTATAAAAAGAGCTAGCTGAGTTTAAAAAGTGGTTTGATTATAATAAGCTATCTTTAAATGAAAAAAAAAAAAACTAAATTTATGGTATTTTCAGGTAATTGGATTTACAATAATGTAAAGTTACATATAAATGGAGTTGAAATAGACGGCGTTTATGAGACAAAATTTTTAGCATTCTGGATAGCAAACTTAGTTGGAAGCCTCATATTGAATATACAGGTAGTCCCCGACTTACGAACGAGTTCCGTACCTACGGGCCGTTCTTAAGTTGAAAATTCGTAAGTAGGATCACATACAATTTTTTTTAAAATAAATAAATAAATAGATGTACAGTACTGTACAGTTACCAAGCACTTAGCCTATCCTAACACAGTTTTTAAAGATGAAGGAGTGAGTTGAATTGTCTCCCTTTCACATAAAGGGAGCTAGCTCCCTTTATGTGAATGGAGCCTGCTAGGGAGGAGGGAGACAATTCAACTCACTCCTTAACTGTGTTAGGATAGGCTAAGTGCTTGGTAACTGTACAGTACTGTACATTTATTTATTTATTTTTAAAAAAATTTTAAACTTTTTTTACGAGATGCGTTCGTAAGGGCCGAGGCAAAGCTGAGCGTTCTCCATATACGCTGCTCTACGCGCGCATTCTGTGCGCACGCGTTCACGGGCAGAGCTCTGCTTTCTTTCTCACATTAAATGCTCGCGTTCTCGCTCCAAATCCTTGTTGTAATGTGATCAGCTGCGCGCAGAGCAGGACAAACTGAGGTCGCTGATTGGTCACTTGCTGACACGCCTACTGAAATGATTGACAGCTCAGTGATACAAGCGCTGGCTTTGCTCCAGACGAGCAGCTGTTCGCTCCGCTGCTGCGGTCTTTCTAACTTTATATGTTAATATAAACTTCTAAAAAATAAAAACAGGGAGCGCTATTCCAGCTGCTCACAGCCCACCAGGAAATAGTTAAAACATTGCGCTGCCAGGTAGGACATGAATTCATTCATTTCAGTCATGGAGTGAACGGAGGATGAAGCGATTACTTGACTTTAGGCAAAAAAACAAAAGAAAAGGCCCGATCAGCGATAAAGAAGAGGAATTTAATTCATTTGTGTGTCATACAAAACAGTCCGCCACCAGGGCAGTTTATTGTGAGACACCGCGCAAGCGTGTGCGGTCGTAAAAAAAGAGCTTTGCGCGTTCGCGCGAGCGTTCAAAAGGCTTGTGCAGCGGCGCACGCACGGCGCTCACACAGCGTGGCACCGCGCTCGGTCCAGCGCGCAGCTATGCCTCGCCCTTAAGTCCAAAACGTCGTAAGTCGGGGGCGTCGTAAGTCGAGGACTACCTGTATTAGAAATAAAATTGCAAAAACTATCGGAATATTGTTTAAAATAAAAGATTTAATAAATGTAAAAGGCTTGCATATAATATACTCTTCCTTGATTATGCCCTACTTGTTCTAGTGCTCAGAAATATGGGGAAATGCAAATAAAACTACTATTGACGTATCTAAAAAAGCTACCGGTAAGTCTGGTCCTCTGGACATTCAAAAAAACAAAACAAAACAAAAAATTTGTAGAAACGTTTCGTCTTTCGTCCAAAAGACTTCCTCAGTCTGAGATGCTGTACTGTATTCAGCTCAGTCTTATTTTTTAGATTTTTTTTTGATTCACCAACTTTTTTAGATTTTTCTACCTGGATTATTGAGCATGCATCAGGGTACTATTGACGTATTAATAAAGTTACAAAAAAAAAGCAATTAGGCTTATTAATAAAGTGGGATATTGTGAACCAACTAATACACTTTTTATTCAAAATAATACTTTAAAATTTAACGACATTGTTTATATAAAAATACTGGAAATAATGTATAAAGCACTGAATAAAAAGTCTTCCCTCTGGAATTCAGAAATTATTTAAGTTAAGAGAGAGTAAATATAATTTACGAGGTTTGTTAATATTTGAACAAGGTAAAGAGAAAGAAACGTAAAGTAAAATGATAAATCTAGATGTATTTCAGTTTTCGGCGTGAAACTGTGGAATGAACTGAAAGATGATCTCAAATTATGTGCTTTTTTGGTGAGCTTCAAAGGAACCTTAAAATGTAAAATTATAAAAGCTTATGGAGATGTTATGTAGATGTATATATGTATTATGTAACCATGTATGTATGCAATGTGAGTATGTGTATGTATCATATACATGCATATTTAAATATACAGTAAATGTTTGTATGTACATTATGTACCGTAGACTGCAGAGTCTACAAACAGGGTAAGCAAGTAGAAGCCTCGGCTTCAGTCTATTCCTTTTTTGGTAAATGATTGATTTACCATTTTATATTGTTTTCCTTTTGTTTGTAATGTTTTTACCAAAATAAAGTTGAGTTGAGTGTTTTTGCTGTACAGAACTTTGGTCGGCCTTGTTGCCGTTTATAGGTGCTTTATAAATTAAGTGGTATGGTATAAATGCAAAAAAACACACAACTCATCTTAAAATGTACAAGTTTTACTTTTTTATGAGAAACGAAGCAGAATACTTGATTTTGTTGTTGAAACCAATAAAAATACAACCTGTAAACATCGCGTTCTACTCTGATTCAATGTTTTCAGCTCGTCGTCTAGTTTGTAAAAGGTTTTACGTTTGGTGGAAATCCTCTGAACTCACATCTTCCATAAAAAAATGTAACTTTATGTATTTTCAGGTGACACTGAGAGGAGTGATCCACCCTGCAGGTCTCAGTTCTGAGAAAATAAAGATCCGCTCCGGCCTCGTCTCGTTTTCTGGATCACGTTCTCCTGACGGGATGTGAAGTGGACCCACATCCTGCACTTCATAAACCCGTGAAGTCTCTTAAGGTCCGGCAGGTTGCAGGTTTGAACGCCGGGGTGTGTTTGCAGAGGCTGCTACCTTCCAGCTGCCTGGGGGCTGAAACGAATCCTTTCGCCTCGCTCGCACGTTCGGCCATAAAAAAACACGTGGGTCGTAAGTTGTGGGGAGGAAAAGTGTCAATATTTTACACGCTCGGGGAAAAACATTAAGTTTTTGTCTTGCGGGGTCAGAGGCCTCGAGCGAATCCTCCAGGGGAGAATCCTCCAGGGGAGACTCCTCCAGGGGAGACTCCTCCAGGGGAGAATCCTCCAGGGGAGACTCCTCCAGGGGAGAAGTGCGGAGCGGCTACGGCCGCTCGTCGTTGCTGCTGTCCGCCTCCTGCTCCATGGGGCTGTCCTCCTCCAGCTGCTGGCTCGTGTAGTTGGTGATCTCCAGGAAGCCGCTGGGCTCCACCACCACGTTGGACTGGCTGGAGTCCGGCAGGATGGAGAACTGAGGGAACACCTGCAAGGAGCAGAGGGTCAAAGGTCAGAGCAGACGAAACAATGTGTGATGCGCTGGGGATGACGCTCAGCTACTACCACTTTAACGTCAGCTCCGGATCTGACTGAGTTAGACCCATCTCTGTGTCGGCTGCAGCAGCCATCTTGAATCAGATGGACTCCAAATATCTGAGTGGTTCATGAGATATTTTGCTAACAGACAGCCCTGACTCCTAACAGATGCGATCAGAGTATATGATAGGTATGATTCTCAGCTACGACCACATTAAAATTTAAAATTTGTAGCAATGACTTTATTGCAAACGTTAATGTTTGTGTTTTCTAAGAGTTTCATGAGATATTTTGCTAACAGACACTAGGGGTGCAGGAAAAAAATAATTGCTTTTTAAAAATAATCTAGATTCTTAGTCCTGGCGATTCAGAATCGATTCTAAAAGCCCCAAAATCGTTTTTATTTTATTTACTTTTTATTATTATGATTATGTTTTTACTAAATATGAATCAATATGTAAAAAAAACCTGAAGTCTGTATTTTATTTCGAGTTAAACGTTAATGCACTATGGTAGGCTGAAGTCTGTTTACTTAAAAAATAAATATATATACACTGTACAGTATAT
>JBBPBX010011105.1:0-10211 GCA_038048925.1 Garcialebias charrua | reverse complement strand
AAAACGTCAACTCTATCTGGCAACACTGGTCACTCCAAGAAAGTGAGAAATAATTGTCTGCCATATCATCAGTTATAAAATTCTGCTATTTAAATCACAAAGAATATACTTGTAACTAATATCCATTTATGTAACTTTAGGTGCATATCTACTACTTTATTGAAACCACTGTGCAAATATATGGTTATTCTTGATCTTGAGTTCAGACTTATGAAGAGAGTTTTTCCACTTCAGTTTTTTAAGACTTGGCATGTGATGAAACCACTTCCAATTTAACAGATGTGTAATTTTATTACTGAATCACATGAAGTTAGGTCACTGAATATCTGAATTTTTATGTAGCTTTGAAAATTTATAAAAGCAAACAACATTGAAGTATGTAACTTTTATTAAAAAAAGACGGTCTTGCCTTCCCTCAGTCTTGGTCTCGACTTGGTTGCGGACCCTAAAAGTCTTGGTCTTGTCTCTGTCTCGGTACACTCTGATCTTAGTCTTAACTTGGTCTCAGGTTAGGTGGTTTTGAACACAACACTACATAGAGGCGAAAGATTAATCTTGGAAGGATCTGGATGAAGTGATAAGAGAGTACATTATTGGGGAATAGAGTGGTGATCGGAGTAGACCTGAATGAACAAGTTGGTAAAAGAAACAGAGAGGATGAGGAAATGATGGATAGGTTTGGTGTCATGAAAAGAAACCAGTAAGGACAAATGGTGGTGGATTTTGCCAAGAGAATGGAAATGGATATAGACAACACTTATTTCCAAAAGAAGGAGGAACATAGAGTGACCTGTAAGAGTGGAGGAAGGAGTACACAGGTTGACTACATTCTGTGTAGAAGAGGAAACCTGAGGGAGATTGGAGACTGTAAGGTTGTGGCAGGGGAGAGCGTGGCCAGACAGCATCGGATGGTTGTGTGTAGAATGACTGTTGTTGTGAAGAAGAGAAAAAGAGTAAAATCAGAGAAGAAGACCAAATGGTGGAAGATGAAGAAGGAAGAATGTTGTGAGAAATTCAGAGATGAGCTGTTAAAGGCTCTGGGTGGTAAGAAAGAGCTTCCAAATGACTGGGCTACTACAGCAACAATAATCAGAGAGACAGGTAGGAAGGTACTTGGTGTGTCATCTGGACAGAGAATGGATGATAAGGAAACCTGGTGGTGGAATAGTGAAGTGCAGGACGCCGTTCAAAGAAAGAGGTTAGCCAAGAAGAAATATGACAGTGTGAGGACTGAAGAGAGAAGACAGAAATATACAGAAAATGCAATGCACAGCAAAGAGGGAGGTAGGAAAGGCAAAGCATAAGGCATATGATGAAGTGTACGGGAGGTTGGACACTTAAGAGGGTGAGAAGGACTTGTATTGATTGGTAGGGGTGCAGAAAAAAAATGATTTTTTAAAAGAATCTAGATTTTTAGTCCTGGCGATTCTGAATAGATTCTAAAAGCCCCAAAATCGATTATAAAACGTGTTTAATTTTATATTTTTTCTGCTCCTGCTCCTGAGCGTACTGCATATTGCATTATGTTTCCGTTCGGCCGGCGTATAATTTTGGCCATGTAGGCCACCGGACAGCAAGCTAGTTAGCCAGCTACCTTTATCTGAATGGAGCCTGCTAGCATGGAGCAGGAGGACAGCGCGATTCAACCCGCTCCTTCGTCTTTAAAACTAATTTCAGATCCTACAACATTCTGAGGGAAGACAGAGCTTAACAAGAGAACAGTTGTTTGCAAGAAGTGTCAAATAAAACTGCAGTACAGTATTTTGGAAATACGATAAAATGCGCAGAAGATGAAAGTGAACACAGCCGACCAGTGAACTCTGCTGCAAAGATTTCTTTCTCCATCTCCTGCTACAGTATATCACAAAGGATTTACAAGCAGACAGCTCAGTGGACGTTGAGGGGTTTAGTTTTATTTTTAATATGCTGGAAGCAACGTACGTTATTTCTTCACGTAGATAAAGCTCCACACAGCTCCAGCATGAAACAAGAATAACGAGAGAGAAGTTCTGATGCAGCTCAAAGGTAACTGTTGTTTCTCGTATTATACTAAAACTTATAAAGTTATACAACAAACTTTATGTAATTTGTCTTTTAACAGGTTGGAGAGACCAGATGAGACACATCGCCTAGAGCCTGTTCTAAATGATACAATTCGTGGTTTATAAATTACAGTTCAGAAGAGATTTTGTGTAAACTTGCACAGGTTTTGAAATTTTGTTATTTACTAAATATGAATCAAAATGGTAAAAAAAAAACTGTGAGGTCTGTATTTTATTTTGAGTTAAAGGTTAATGCACTTTGGTAGGCTGAAGTCTGTTTACTTTTATATTTATATATTTTGAATTATTTGTCTGTGATGGACTGGAGACCTGTCCAGGTGTCCCCCGCCTCTCGCACAGTGATGACTGGACATGGACACCAGTGACACCCCACCCCTACACACAGAGGCGGCTCCAGGGGGGAGCTAGGGTGTGCTATAGCCTCCCCCTGGAAAAGTCACAGCACCCCCTTAGCACCCCCACGAAAATATCAGATTATTTTTTTTTTCATCTGAGTTAATATTCTTTAACATGTGGTTGTTGTGATATTTTCCTCGCAAAACACAACTAATAAATAAAAAAAGTCAGTGATTATATAGAGTAAAAAAACAAAACAATCTGATCCACCAGCTGAAGCCCACAAAGATGAGTGATGCTCTCAACACTGCCAGAAACTGGTGTCATGATGCCTCTGGTTATGCCATTTTTAGCTAATACAACTTGATAAATCATTTCCTGGCTTGCAGTGATAATAAATGACTTATCTGGTCACATTAAATAACTACTTTTAACCAAAATCCAAAATAAACTTTATTAAAATAGCCCCACTGCATCTAAATTCATGTGCGTATAAAACTGAAATAATTCCTGCTCAAAGAGTTCATTTTGCCTTAGACAAGAGAATTAAGCCTTGACTGATTTATTATTATTGCTTGTTTATTATTGTTGTTGATTTTTAGTTTGATTATTTTTGTAATAAAACTTAAAAGACAACTTTATTCGGATGATTATTCATTTGTTCTGGTATAGAACTCCCTGTAATAACATATTCACCCTTTACTAATCAGAATCAGTCACTGAAGTACTTTGTAGAATATATTGATTAAGTTGTTGTTGGTCAGTAAACTGACCAGTGGGTGCCAAACTTTAATGAATGAAAAATAAATAAAACAAATGTAGTGGGGCTGAGATGGAAAAGGTGTCATCCTTCTTCCTCCATCTCACCCTTCGTTATGGCTACAAGCTTCTACCCCGAGGTTGTTAGACTCATGAACCCCTAGTCTGAAATATCACTGTGAAAACAAATCACTGTAATACCATTTGGTTATGTGCTGCTGATCTCATGCTGCTGATCTATTTCATGTTGCTGTGTTCACTCATCCTCATCTGCTCACACAGACTCATGTTCGTGCTGCTGTTGTTTGGTGCATTGTTTCGTACTAGTAGTGCTTAGTGTATTTTTAGTTTAGTGTATTTCTTATTTCATGTCTCGGATCTTTTTTACTGTTTTTCTTTACAATTTGTATTTTTGTTGGATGTAACTGGGACCCTGTCCATAGTTTAATTCCACCTTATGTACCACATGTGATATGAATGACACACATTGACCTTGAGAACTGAAAGAACAAATTATGCTTCATAGCATCCTCAGTAAAATGCTTAGCCCCCCTTAGCACCTGCAGAAAAATATCTCTGGAGCCGCCACTGCCCCCACACCAGTGACTCGAAAAGGAAGAAGTGGATGATGGATGGATGAATTATTTGTTCCTAGATTTTTATTTTTATTTTCTTGTTTTAGAGAAATCCAGGCAACTAAGCTAACCTAATACTGTACTGATAATTTAAGTTACAGAATTTTATGCACACCTGTATTATTTGTTCCTATTTTTGGTACAAATATCAAATGATGGAAAAAAATTGATACAGTACGGAACCTAAAATTATTGTTTTAAATAAATGTTCCATTTGTTTACATTGGTGTTTAATCTTCTCAGCTTGAAATTATTATGTCCCGATCAGGTTTTTCTGACCCCGAGTCTGAGTCCTTTAATTTGAGTATTGGCCGATATCGAGTCCCGATCCGATACTTCTAAAATACATTTTTAAAATGAAGGGGAAAAAAAAAAGATCCAGATGTCCCTTAATTTTTTATTTTATTTACCTTAACATTTAACAGAGTACTTCTGTGAGGTAGATTGAACAATCAAGTAATAAGATATATATTTTTTAATTCTTCACATTGAAGTTTAGTGCAACAGTATGAAATAAAAATGTCTAATTTAAAATAAGCAGCTCAACTTAAAATACTGAGCAGGCATGTAAACAAATAAGAAACTTAAAGTGTCAGTTTTATAAAATAAGGCTAGTAACATGCTTTTCTGAACAGCATTCCTTAACTCTCCTCCTGTGGCTTCACAGAAGGAAGTGTATGTTTTTCTTTATGAGATAAATATAAATTATAAAGTCTCTTGCAGCGTGAGCTGGCTCGTCTTCGGCTGCGTTGTCTGGTTAAACTCTGTGTATCGTGTCGGGTGTTTGTTTCTGATGTGCCTAATCAGGTTTCAAAAAAGGCATTCAATACAGAACAACTGGACTTTATTTGTAACAAACAAGACGTTTCGCTCATCATCCGATAAGCTTTCTCAATTGGAGACTGTGAGAGGGAGAGAGAAGTTATAAGCAAAGCTGGGCCACTGGTGCACACCAAACTAGGTAAATTGGAAGCTAACACACACACATACTTGGGATAACACGTGGCTGTGACCCATTCAAAGTTCTGTGTGTGAAAGCAGAGCTTACAGAAAACACACACACACCCTACTGTATGTAAATTGACAAAAACCACACTTCACACATTGATAACAGGGACCTGTCAAAGTCTTTGTTGGTCTAATTCACAAACAAAGCTCCTCTGTTCTCATCAGGTGTGAGACGCCTGGGGACCAAATCCAGGGCTGCACTATAAGTTTTAGAAAGTTGAAATCTTAGACCTCCTCCTCTGTTTAACGATGGTTTCTCTCTTTTTACATAAATCGCCTCCTTCACACCTCGCTCAAACCACCTGTGCTCTCGGTCCAAAATATGTACATTTTGGTCCTCAAAAGAGTGTCCCTTGTCTGTGAGGTGTAGGTGAACAGCTGAGTTTTGACCAGAGGAGGTTGCTCTCCTGTGTTGAGACATTCTTCTGTGGATTGGCTGTTTAGTTTCCCCAATGTATAAGTCTGGACAGTCCTCGCTGCACTGGACTGCATACACTACACCACTCTGTTTGTGTGTAGGTGTTTTGTCCTTCGGGTGGACCAGCCTCTGTCTGAGAGTCCTGCTGGGTTTGAAATGTACTGGGATGTTGTGTTTGTTGAGAATCCTTCTGAAATTCTCTGATAGTCCAGCAACATAAGGGATGACAATGTTTTTTCGTCTGTTCTCCTTTTTCTGTTCCTTATTGTGTTTTGGAAATTTCCTCGCTGACTTGACAAAGGCCCAGTTAGGATATCCACATGTTTGGAGAGATTTTTCAATGTGTTTCTGTTCCTTTTTCTTCCCTTCTGTCTTCGTGGGGATGTGATCGGCCCGGTGCTGTAAAGTTCTGATGACAGAAAGTTTGTGTTCCAGTGGATGGTGAGAGTCAAACAGGAGATACTGGTCTGTGTGGGTTGGTTTTCTGTAAACTTCAATGTTGAGGCTGTCCTCTCTTTCCATGTGAACCAAACAGTCCAAAAAAGGAAGCTTATTGTCATTAGCATCCTCTCTGGTGAACTTGATGTTGTTATCTACCGAGTTAATGTGTCTGGTGAACGCTTCCACCTCCCTGGCTTGGATTTTGACCCAGGTATCATCCACATATCGGAACCAATGGCTTGGAGTTGTCCCCTCATAGGAGTTAAGGGCTCTCTGTTCCACTTCCTCCATGTAGAGGTTTGCAACAATGGGTGACACTGGAGATCCCATGGCACAGCCGTGCTTCTGTCTGTAAAATCTGTCATTGAACTTGAAATAGGTGGTGGAGAGGCAGAGATCCAGCAAGGTGCAGATGTGGTCTGGGGTGAAGTTGGTCCTTTTGCCCAAATCCTTGTCTTGTAGAAGTCGTTTTTTGACGGTTTCTACTGCTTCAGAAATGGGTATGCATGTGAACAGCGAAGTCACATCATACGATACAAGAGTTTCTCCCGGGGTTAGCTTCAAATGTTGAACTTTGTTGGCAAAATCAATGGAGTTTTTTATGTGATGAGGTGTGTTTCCAACCAGAGGAGCTAAAATACCAGCGAGATGTTTAGCAACATTGTATGTAACTGAGTTCATGCTGCTCACGATGGGTCTGAGAGGTGTATCTTCTTTGTGTATTTTTGGAAGTCCATAAAGACAGGGAGTGGCTTCCCCCGGGTACAATCTATAGTACAATGATCGAGTGATTATTTTCTCCTTTTCGAGTTTTTGCAGGTAATCTGTGACTTTCTTTTTAAAAGTGTTAGTTGGGTCCCTCTTCAGGGGCTCATAGGTGTTCCTGTCGCTCAGCAGTGTGGTTATTTTTCCCTGGTAGTCCGACGTGTTGAGTATTACTGTGCATCTTCCTTTGTCCGCTGGTAAAATGGTGATGTTTTGGTCCTGGCTGAGTGATGTTATCGCTTTCCTTTCCTGCGGTGTAAGATTTGAAGGAGGCAGTTTGGCACTGGAGAGTGTAGCTGATATTTTCATTCGGAGTTGTTCTGCCTCTGCTCCTGTCAAGTTGTTGTTCCTAATCGCCGATTCAGTGGCCGTGATTAATTCCACAACAGGTATTTCTTGTGGTGAGATTGCAAAATTCAGTCCTTTTGCCAGCACATTTTTCTCAGGTTGTGTTAAGGTCCTGTTAGACAAATTTCTAACCCACTGTTCCTGAGTATTCGTGCTGGAGGCAAACTCCTTATCTTGACTGATGGATTGTGATGAGAAAGCAGTTCTCTGTTGTAGTCTCAGAAACTTACTTTTTTGACGTTCCTTGCTTTTTTGATGCTGCGATAGCTGGGCCTTTTCAACAAAGCAAGATACTTCTTCCAACAGCGGCAGTGGTAGAAGAGTAGACAGCTTCTGGAGGCTCTGATCCATTTTGAGTGAGAGCGCTTCAATAGTGAAGTTTATCTGTCGTATTCTCTCACTGAGCAGCCTGTTCTGAGCTTTCAGGAGGATTCCTTCAGCTCTTTGTCCTTTAATTGTGGAGTTGAGTTTTAGACTGCTGGGGGTGAGTTTTCCTTGTCTGCATCTCAGACTGAAACGAAGATGGTTCCTGTAGTCTGCAAGCTTCCTTGACATCTTCTCAAACTCCCGCACTGCTCTTAGGGTATCCTTCCCAAAATGTTTAGCAATATGCTGGTGTAGATTCTCAGTCGTCCAGGACATGATAAAATCAAAAAAGGCGTTCAATACAGAACAACTGGACTTTATTTGTAACAAACAAGACGTTTCGCTCATCATCCGATAAGCTTTCTCAATTGGAGACTGTGAGAGGGAGAGAGAAGTTATAAGCAAAGCTGGGCCACTGGTGCACACCAAACTAGGTAAATTGGAAGCTAACACACACACATACTTGGGATAACACGTGGCTGTGACCCATTCAAAGTTCTGTGTGTGAAAGCAGAGCTTACAGAAAACACACACACACCCTACTGTATGTAAATTGACAAAAACCACACTTCACACATTGATAACAGGGACCTGTCAAAGTCTTTGTTGGTCTAATTCACAAACAAAGCTCCTCTGTTCTCATCAGGTGTGAGACGCCTGGGGACCAAATCCAAAGAGAATTTCAGAAGGATTCTCAACAAACACAACATCCCAGTACATTTCAAACCCAGCAGGACTCTCAGACAGAGGCTGGTCCACCCGAAGGACAAAACACCTACACACAAACAGAGTGGTGTAGTGTATGCAGTCCAGTGCAGCGAGGACTGTCCAGACTTATACATTGGGGAAACTAAACAGCCAATCCACAGAAGAATGTCTCAACACAGGAGAGCAACCTCCTCTGGTCAAAACTCAGCTGTTCACCTACACCTCACAGACAAGGGACACTCTTTTGAGGACCAAAATGTACATATTTTGGACCGAGAGCACAGGTGGTTTGAGCGAGGTGTGAAGGAGGCGATTTATGTAAAAAGAGAGAAACCATCGTTAAACAGAGGAGGAGGTCTAAGATTTCAACTTTCTAAAACTTATAGTGCAGCCCTGGATTTGGTCCCCAGGCGTCTCACACCTGATGAGAACAGAGGAGCTTTGTTTGTGAATTAGACCAACAAAGACTTTGACAGGTCCCTGTTATCAATGTGTGAAGTGTGGTTTTTGTCAATTTACATACAGTAGGGTGTGTGTGTGTTTTCTGTAAGCTCTGCTTTCACACACAGAACTTTGAATGGGTCACAGCCACGTGTTATCCCAAGTATGTGTGTGTGTTAGCTTCCAATTTACCTAGTTTGGTGTGCACCAGTGGCCCAGCTTTGCTTATAACTTCTCTCTCCCTCTCACAGTCTCCAATTGAGAAAGCTTATCGGATGATGAGCGAAACGTCTTGTTTGTTACAAATAAAGTCCAGTTGTTCTGTATTGAACGCCTTTTTTGATTTTATCATGTCCTGGACGACTGAGAATCTACACCAGCCTAATCAGGTGTGTTGTGTAAAATGCAGCCTTTTCCTTACCTCCTCTTGACGAACTTTACATATCTCACAGTTTGCAAACGCAGTCATCCACTTTAAAATATCTCCACACGACAGACATCGCTGCCTCCACTTCAAGCTAATGTCGCGTTCCGCTTCTTTTTTTACGACAGTCACTGCTTTACGGCAGGCACTGCTGCAAAAATATTGTGCACGTTTTGTTCCGAGACAATTTGACTCTGTAACACAACGTACAGTTAATATAATATTTCCGTTTGTGTTTAGAATAAATATACACATATATATCCGATCCCTGATCGGTGTGTAACGCCCGATTCAAGTCGAGTCTGAAATCACGTGATCGGGACCGATTTCCGATCATGTGATCGGATTGGGACATCCCTAGAAATTATTGTTTTAATTAAATGTTCTGTTTGTTTACATTGTTGTCTAATCTTTTCAGCTTGTCAGTTACATAACCAAAACTAAATTTATGACCATTTCAATAGAAAAATTGTTGCTGAATCAAAAATCGTTTCTGAATCGAAAAATCAATTTTGATCGAATCGTGACATCAAAAATCGGAATTGAATCGATTTGCCAGACACTGAGAGATTTGCAGCCCTATTGATTGGTGAGACAGAGGGATCATGCTGGAAAGGATGTGCAGCAGGTTAGGCTTGTTAAAGATAGGAATAATAATGTTCTGACAAGTGAGGAGAGTGTGACGGGAAGATGGAAGGAGTAATTTGAGGAACTAATGAATGAAGGCAATGAAAGAGTAAGACGAGTAGGTCATAGAAACTGCGGACCAGGAAGTGGTCAAGATTAATGAGGGTGAAGTCCGGAAAGCTCTAAAAAGAATAGATAGATAGATATAGATTTATTCGTCCCCGTGGGGAAATTAAATGATGGGGAAGGCAGCAGGACCTGATGACATACCAGTCAGTGGAGGTTGGGAAATGTCTTGGAGAGATGGCAGTGAGGTTTTAGACTCAAATATTCAATGGCATATTTGAGGGTGAGAAAATGCCTGAGGAATGGAAAATAATTCAAACCAATTCAATTCAAAATACTTGATTAATCCCAAAGAGAAATTAATTGTTGTAACTCATCATCCTGGTTTCATTAAGAGTTGTTATGGATGCTGACGGCTGTGGGGAGGAAATATCTCTTGCACTGTCTGTCCTGCAGCAGTCCGTCCTGCGGCAGTCCGTCCCACAGTGGAACTGAAGAAACTGGCTGCAGATGCCAATCCGTTCACCCGGACCTAGTGGGCCTCTCGGCCCTCCTGGGCAGCAGGACACCTGAATGTTGGGCAGAACTCCTCCCTGAGAAATGTTCACTCCTCCTAGCAGCTTGTTGAGCTCCTCGTCATTGCAGACGGCCAACTGCAGGTGTCAGGGGATGGTCCTGGTCTTCTTGTTGTCACGAGCCACGTTTCCTGCCAGCTCCAATGATCTCAGCAGGCAGTCACTTGAGAACCTCCAACAGGTAGACGTAGATGCATCCATGGCCCCACCTTTACAACTCATTTGGGATTT